>JACBFG010000014.1:1671027-1714439 GCA_013435955.1 Diaporthe sp. HANT25 | reverse complement strand
ATATTATTCTTATTTATTCTTAAATAAATTATCTTTTTTTAGTTTTTAAAGAGATTTTAAATATTCTTAAAAAAGACTAATAAGTATAAGGTAAATTATTTTAAGTTTTTTATTTTAACTTTTATTAAAATTAGTATTAAATATAATTATTAACTATTATATTAGCTTACTTAGTAAAGGTTTCTTAAGAGCTTATTTTTATAATTTTTTTTAAGATTATTTAAGAAGATTTATATTAATATAAAGAATAAAAGATTTTATTTAGGATTATATTTATAGAATTTATTTTATAAAGGGATCTTATTAAAACTAATTTAGTCCTTACTATATAACTAAATTACTAATTTATTATTATAAATAAGTTAGTCTTTAGGTTACTTATATTAATAATTCTAATTTATAGTAATACTAAAAGTAGTTTTTATTAGTCTTATTTATATAATTATTATAAGGCTAACTATATTTTCTTAACTATAGGCTAAAGCTATTTTTTAAAGCTATTATTATTAATATTGTTTTTTTTAAATACTAGGTCTTTAAGCATTTATTACTATATAAAGGGATTATATATAACCTTGTATATATATGGATTAAGAACGAAACCACCCAAACCACTACCTTGGTAAAGTCGTTGGCTTTAACTGTGGGCGGGCGATAAACCTCGATCAATCTTGTTTCTGAGATGATAATCGGAACTAATTGAGAGTGTGCGCAATAGATTCCGTTCCTGGTATCCGTACCCTTCGCTGTATTGGCGGCTCGCTATGGAGTTGGTTCACATGATGTTGACCTCCCATCTCAGCTCTACCTGATTCGCGCAACCGAGTACGAGATTTACTGGGAGATTTTATATTTCATTTCTTCCACTATCATGAAATGTGCCATTGGCTTTACCTGCATTCGCGTGGACTGGCGAAAGCGCATAGTTATCCCATTGTCCATCAACATGACCATTATGGTTGTCATCGCTATACTCGCCATCGTATTCGTGTTCGTCAATTGTACGCCTCTTGCGGCGACTTGGAATCCGTCACTGTGAGTCTCGTCTTGCGAAGTGTCATCCATTGAATGAAGCTTTCAACTCACACTACCTAACACCAGAGGAACGTGTCAAAAAAGCCTCAGTCTGCAGACAGTCAGTTACGTTGTCTCTGCAATCCAGATGGCAACCGATTGGGTATGCGCTGCCATCCCATTCATAATAGTCGCGGGACTACAGATGTCACGTCGCAAGAAAGTATCTGTCATCTGCATCCTAAGCCTCGGAGTACTCGCAAGTATTGCAACGTGCGTTCGCATGCCATACCTGAAGTATTACGACACTACAAAGTACCCGATTGAGATCGCATGTAAGTGTGACAGCTACAGTACGATTTCACTGTACTGAGGCTTCAGCGCTGACTCAGAATGCACATCTCAGACCACCTTGGAGTCATCAACATCACCTCGAACATTGAATGTGGCCTTGGTATAATTGGATGCTCCCTTCCACCTCTGCGCAAGCTGTTTAAGTTCTACTACGGCTCTTCGCACGACGGAAATTACAAATATCCCGCAAAGGTCAGTTCATCAAACTCGATTCTCCCCATAGGATGGTTTTCTTGATTATTGGTCGCGAAGATGCCCAACTGGGATGGGATAGGATGGTGGAATGGGAGTCGCATAAGAGTGGAATGATCGTAATTTCCAACACGCTGTACTGACACCATGTGGCAGAGCGAAAACGTTCTCGCGGGCTCTGGGCCAGGTATCAAACTGAATTCATTGAGCGGGCACAATCGGGGCTACCAAGTGTCGGCTAAGCGTGCTAACTCAGTTGCTCCTGAGCTGGAGCTGGATGATGACGACTCGAGTCGCAAGGGTATCATACGGAAGACCGAAATTCATGTTAGCTCATCCTCCCTACATGCCTAAGGTCCGCAAATAGCGTTGCCAATGGACCCTAGGCACTTCAGAGATATCCCGGAAAACATTATCCAGCACCGTTACTTAGGCGCCGCAAACGATACTGTTAAGGTTTAAGCTGCGTCTCATTGACATGTTGCAAGCGATTGCAGCTTCCTCTTTGTTTGGGACATTGATATCTCATCTCTTCCAACATGATCAAATGTGAAAACTGCTTCCTTGAGTAAACCAAGCTATGGGCCCATGCTGATATAGAGCGATGCTTCAAGAGTTCATGCCAGCAAGGTGATAATTAATCAGCCGACAAGATCTACCGCCGGCTTAGACTCTCCGACATGTCCGAAATTGGGTTTGATATTGCGTCCAACATGCATTTCTTCATGTAAAACCCCAGTCAACCCAATCTCATCCCGGATGGCTGACAGTAACTCTGCATCTTCGATACTGGTATGAGAGCTGATCAACCCGTGTCAGTAGTTAAGCAGCAACTGGAGAGGATGCCACACCAAGCTTACCCAAAAATAAGGTCCATTTCCTCCAAGGTCTTACCCTTCGTTTCTGGGAGGAAGAAAAAAACAAAGAGCCCTCCGATCAAGCACCATGCGCTGAAGAATATGAAAGTGCCCCACCGTAGCCCGTCGAGCATCGGTGGAGTCACGAACGCCACCGCAAAGTTGTTCATCCAATTTGAAGATGCGCTTATGGAGGTGCCCTTGGCCCGAATAGATAATGGAAAAATCTCAGCGATTAATGTCCAGCTCCCAGGGCCCCATGAGAAGGCGAAGAAAAAGATGTAGAGCCAGATCAGGACGACAGCTCCCCAACCTGCTGCTCTGTTACTCGCCCAAGACGATTCATACCTAGCGCCGAGAACGCCTGTTATGAGCTGGCAAATCAGCATCCCGACGGAGCCACACACTAGCAGCTTTTTCCGGCCAATATTGTCGATAAAAAACAAGGCTGGGATGGTGGTCAAGACGTTGATGATTCCCACCACGCCAGTGGCAAGCAGAGAAATGGTATTGTCCGTCTACTGGCTGTTAATCACCTGCTACGGGTCCTAAAGTGACATATTCTGGAACATTTCAGGGAACAAAGATCGGGGAACTGTAGCAGGAGAAGAATGGTACTAACAAAGCCAAAGTTCTGGAATACGATAGGTGCGTAGTAGATGATAGAGTCAATCCCTATTTCATGAGGTCAGTCAGTCAGCTCGAACATCACATAGATACGGTTGGTACAACTCATATCGAATAAAAAATGTTGGTCCCGCCGGCGCTTGATTCCACATTTATGTGGAGAAACCTTAATGTTGCAAGATCAGTTGTGAGGTAACGTACCTGACCACTGCTGGAAGAACATGACGGCGCCTCCTATGGCTACACGTTTGAAGGAGTCCTTGCTTCGGAAAATATTGCTATACTGAGCCAGTTCTCGAAGGAGTCTGTTGCCTCTTGCCTTGACAGCGAGTTGTGGGAATCGCGTCTCAAAGACTCTCTTCTCGAATTCACTTTCGGCTTTGATTTCCAGGTACTCGATTTGAATGAGGGGGTCGTCCGAGGACATTCTTCTCAGGAGACTCAAAGTCTGCAACGCCTCTTCGTCTCGGCCATTATTAACGAGCAGACGAGGGGAGAAGGGAAGAAACCAAATTCCGAGTGCAAGTATGACTGCCGGTATGCCCTGGATGATTAATGGCAACCGCCAGGCGAGCTCGTGTTGACTGTCACCATTGCCACCAATGTAGTTCGTACCGTAACCAATCCAGTAGGCCAACAAGATCCCCAAGGTGGTTGCGAATTGTTGCATGGAGATGATCATGCCTCGGATCTCTGGTGGAGCAAGTTCGGCATTATACAGGGGTCTGCGAGAATAGCCAGTGGTCAGCATATGAGTCTCGATACAATGCAGCCGACCATGTTTTGATCTCACCCGGTCGCGGATAGGATTCCAACCCCAATGCCCGTGAAAAAGCGCCCCGCGTACATATAAGCCTCCGTACGGGCACCTGCCGTGAGATAGGAACCCAGTATCACCCAAAGAGCGCCACCAAAGATGGTGTGCTTGCGAGAAAAGATCTCACACAAGATGCCCGCTGAAAGCGCTCCAGCCCAACCTCCTAGTTGTAAAATCGACGTCAGCCACCCTTTTGCGTCCGAACTCGATGCGATATGGGGGAACTGTCGTTGGAATGCCGGCATAACTAAGGCTTGGCCTAAGACGCCCTGCTGGTAGCCGTAGAGCAGACCACCCTTCAATGTTCACATGCGAGGGAACCTGTCAGCTTTCCAAGTCTACCATAGATCTCCCTTATCATCGTGGTCTAGACTTACCATTGACGCAAACAGGGCAATTGATAGGACGTGAAGGTTTGACAATAATATCTTTAGCCCCGTCTTGTCCCCCGAAGCCTGCTGTCTCAAGACCGCAGCTGTCCCAAGAGCGCTCGCATCTCCTATGTTAGCCATTGTGCCCTTGCAAGTCAGTTTCGTAACCATTTCAAGTTGAAGGCGACTTCAATTGATTCATAGGCTCCAGTCAGACAATAGAAATCTTGAACAGATTCTCTCTGAAATGGATTGCAGCCATGACTATCACAAGCCGACTCCTTTTAAACCGCGAAAGCAGATTTTCGAGCCCCCAGAAGACAGGCCAGGTCATCTGCTACCAATTCCCCTCTTTCCCCAGAAACATTTCCCCGGATTCACAACTTGCTGGGTTGTCTTCCCCACCAAAATGTGACATTTGCGTGCTGTGAAGTGGTTTGCATGTCGGATGTTCGAACAGGGGATCGGGAGGAGCATACCAGAACCGAGTCGGAAGCTAACCATCTTCAGCTAGCTTCCGAAGGCGGGACTTGGACCCGCGATGTCGCACCCGATGGAGTCCGTCCTCGACTCCGCACTCTCTTCCCAATGACGTTTGACTTAGTTCAGCAGACATGAACCTCCGATGCGCGGGGCATTGCCCTTCAATTTGGGGTCCAGCAAAGACTAAAAAGTCACTTGAAGCAAGCCCATTCTGCCTGAAAAGCCCTGGTCTCTCTGCCTGAAAAGCCCTGGTCTCTCTGCCTGATACAAACCAGGTAATTAGTCACCGCAGCGTATCTGACCCCGTTTACGAGATACGCCTGAAGTCTGCATGAATATTACCATGTCTGTACCACAAAAACTCGGAGTAGGCGTCATTGGTGCCGGAGTAAGTGTGCTTGCCCAATCCCTCAATGCTTCCACAACTGACAGTGTCCATGGGCGTGCGCAGGAAGTCTTTCAAGTTTGTCACGGTCCTTGCCTTTTCCTTCTCTCGCATCTTTTCAGCATCGAGTCTGTCTGCGATGTTTCCCTCACGCAGGTCAATCATTGCGCCACCAAGTTCTCCATCCCTCATAAGACAACGAAGGCCGAGGAGACCATCGACCACCCAAAAGTGGATGTAGTCTTCGTTCTGACATCCGATGATACCCATGCGGAGCTGGCAATTCGGAGTCTGGAGGCCGGGAAGCACGTATTTATCGAGAAGCCTGTGAGCCTGTCTATTCCCTCGGTTGAGCGGATCATCAGCGCCGAGAAACAGGCGAAGGATGGCGCCCGGGTCTTTGTCGGATATATGCGTCGCTATGCACCCAGCTACCTTGAGGCCTTCAAGCGTGAAGTCGCATCGATGCCCAAGATCTCGTATGCGCGGGTACGTGATTTCAGCGGGCCGAACGCCCAGTTTGTGAACCAGAGCGGCACTTTCCAGGTCAAAGGCACCGACTTTCCTGTCAGTGCCGCTCAAGAGCGTAATGAGAAGCTGCAGAAGCTGTTTGAAGAAGCGTTTCCCCAGCAGGAGATCACGGACGACAAAAGAAAGGCGTGTCGGTTCCTCGGGAGCCTAGGCTCACATGACATCTCTCTGATGCGTGAGACTCTGGGATTTCCCGAGAAAGTCCTGTCATTCACGGCCAATGACCCTTTCTACAACGCCATCCTGCAATACCGGAACTCGGACGGATCCTCGTACTCTGTCACCTACGAGAGTGGCATCGACGAGGTTCCTGTCTTTGATGCTCATCTGAGCGTTTATGGGGCGCGGAAGAGGGTCACGATCAAGGTAAGTTATTTGATACAGCATGATTTGGCAATGACACAGCCTTACGAAGAATACATGAGGCTAATCGTGGGTCCCTACATAGTACGACAGCCCATATGTCAAAGGTCTGCCAATCGTGGTAGAGGTGGAAGAGGTTGGCGAACATGGGGACATCCAGAGAAGAACCATGCTCTCGTCCTATGAAGATGCGTACACAGCCGAACTGCAGCAGCTCCATGAGTGTGTAGTCCATGGCGCCCAGATCAAAACGACGGTAGAGGATGCGATCAAGGATTTACAGATATATGACATGATGTACAAGGCTTGGCAAGACTAAGCTGGAGATGCTGGAGTTCCAGAAGGAAATGAATGCACTGAAGAACCGCGCAAGCCTGTATTCGTGAACACATTTCTGACCGGCTGCGTCTTGCATTTGCACAATATCTAGACCGCCCATTTGGCAGAGTCAACGAAGCATTGGGGCTCACTTGCGGTCGACTGGCGCCGAGTTTGTTAGACTTTATTCTGTATAAAACCCCCGATGCATACATACAGGGTCATATGCTCATGTGGATTCTCGCTTAAGTGAATAATTTGACCTAATAGGGTAATAGTATGCACCCCCTGCCCTACCTCCGCCCCAACGCAAGTGGTTGTAACAATTTTTGATCGTCCGTACCACGTCATCCCTCGCAAATCAACATCACTTTGTGCGCAAGTGGCCTCAGAAGAGATACGCAGTGCTCCGGGCCGTCACAAGACATGCAGGGTGTTCTGTCATTTGTAAACGACGAAAACGCCAACAAAAGGCGCAAGGCGTTACGTGCGTGCCAAAGATGCAAGGAGTCCAAGGTAAGCATGCATTCCATCATGACTAGAATGCTTGGCCTGCCGCCCTTTCAGCTTCACCCATACATGTAATAACGTGATCACCTAGAAACGTTGCACCGTCATTGAGGGCTCCTCTCCCTGTAGAAGATGTGCCGAAGATGGATGGGCATGCTCCTTCGCGAGTGCTGAGATGCCAAGTGCGACAGAGACCCAGCAGAATAGCCACTCAAGCTGTGAATACGCCAACGCTACCGATATGAATCCGGCCGATGGATCGCCGCCTTTAATGAGGCCCTCGACTGCGCCGCATAAGCCATCTGTCGCCCCTTCTTCACATCCGTCTTTGCCTTCGCTCGCACCAAGTCTTCCAATGGCCCAGCGTACCCAATTCAACTCAAGGGCCGAAGGAGCTGGGATGTCACAGGTCACGAGAACTACAACAAATGCAGCTCAAGCGAGTTCACCGTTACTGTCAACACCAGCTAGACAGGACGTGGGTTCTTTAGCTCCTTCTATGGGCAATGCGCCCAGAAGTGAGTTGCGATACGCAAACATGCTGAGCCTCCTGGACAGAAAAGATGCTAGCCAACGTCCTCAAATCCAGTCTACAAAGCTCATAGCGGGTACCAATCCGCTGTCTGCTCTCCTTGGTAAAGATCTCAAGCACAAAATAGTCACCAATAGCTGCTCGTTCCGGACGCCTGACCCAACGAACACTGTCAGACAGCCAGCCTTTATGCGCGGGCTAGGAATCCACAGCTGCGATTGGGAGCAGTCATACCGAACTATGGAAGTTCCAGAGCCCCGGCTTCAGTACTTGAAAGCAATCGGATGCTTCAGGCTACCCAGTCAAGCACGATGCGCTGAGCTACTCGAAATCTTCTTTTCCTTTGTGCACCCTATGGTTCCCATCGTCGACCGTAGAGATTTCCTTTCACGGTATTATGGAGGAGATAAGCCACCGTCCCTTGTTCTTCTCCACGCTGTTCTTCTTTCCGCATCGCGTTATTCAAACGATAGCGGAAACATCGTCGATGGCGTCTCAGAAGTACGAAGCATATGTGATGAGATTCACAACAAGGTCAAGGCTTTGATCGAAGCAGAAATAACGTCCGACAGGATCGCTGTAATTCAGGCCAGCATCTTAGCGAGTTTGCACTGGGAAGGTCGCGAAGGCCTGAACTCAGCGATTGATAACCTGAGTATTGCCGTCCGAGCTTGTCAGGAAATGGGGTTCCACAGAAAGCAGCAGGTCAACAGTCACCCACCCGAAGGGCAGCAATCGCTCCACCGCCGTATATTTTGGTGTCTTTACGCCATGGATCGTCTTAATGCTGCCCAGGAAGGCACTCCCTTCCTCATCAACGAGCTGGATTGCGATGCGAACTTATTAACCGACCAAGATGTTGCTGACGAGGACCAGCTGACACAATCAGTCGTGACTTTGAATATTTCCCTCTCCCGCCTCGTGGAAGATGTTGTGAGAAGTCTATACATGCCCGGCGAAGATCACACAACCCTTTTCTCGCCCAGAGGCGCCTTGCTACGACAAAGACTAGATCTTCGGCTCGAACAGTTAGCGCAACTGATCACGCGTAAGCTGTTGGGCGGAGATCTATCTGGAGACCCCTTAAGTAGCGAGCCAGACAGATGTTCGCTATTTGGTTCTGTTCTCTTGACGCAGTAAGTTCTTCTCGATAGCCATGATGTCGATATCAGAACCACTAACATCAGACGGTCACCAACAGCCTAGATGCGGTTAGAATCCTTGTACACCGTCCCTTCCTGCTCTACCCCGAGCCACAGAGCCTCGGTCTTTATGCATCAAGGGATGCCTGCCGCGTGCATGCAATGGGGATTGTGTCGCGCTTGCAGAATCTGCTTCTTCACGGCCAGCTTCGGTACTCGTGGCCGTTCACCGTCTACGCATTGGTTAATAGCCTTCTCATATTTTGGTACGATATCTCCGCACCACCTTCGCAGGACCCATCTGCACTATCCGCGGCACGGCAGCACTATACGTCCGTCGTGCAGCTTCTGCGCAGCATGGGTACAACATGGTGGGCGGCGGCTGCCAAATACCGACTCGCGCAAGCTCTTGCACGGGCCGCTGACGAGGTGCATCTCAATAACACGCGACGCCAGACTACTACACTGGCTAACGTGCCAAGTGACAGCAACAGTCTAGGAGGGGCACAGGGTCACCCTCTCACGCCTGCGTCAGCTACCCAGGATCAGTCACACTACGATGCCGCAGCATGGCCCGATGTCGACATATTTGCGGACTGCGACATCAACGATTACTGGGCATCTATTGGTCTGGACTTTGATCTCGACGTTGCCTGCAACATCTTCAGTATATCAGACTTTTCAGGGGCATAGCATGATCTTGCTGTTTCTACGATACAATGCGCTCTGATACTACTAAGTTAGCCATTCAATTGGCTACACTGCATAACTTCCTTCTTCTACCTTTTGACTGGCCAAAGTGCATTCATTTGCGGGAAACCTGTTCAGGCTTCCAGAAAATGTTCCCAGTCGATGATGATAGCCGTCCCCGTTCGCGAGCTTTCCCAAAGATTGCAACACTGCGCGCCTCCGAGCATCGCTCAGGGCCGGGTTCTCGCCCTCCAACGCCCTGTCTAACTAAGGGCAGGATGTACTGAGGGGGCTGACTTTGGCTGATGCCCCTCCTGCTCAAGGGATATGAGTGTTCGGAATAGGCCCCGAAGGAGCTAGCTTCCGACAGCTGCAAGTGTCCCCGCAAACCCCAGGTTTTTCCACGGCTGGGCCCTCCACCCCAGAGTCTCCATAAGTCTTCGCTCTGGATCCTACAATACATACATGTTGTGGGGTCTGGGATCACTTGACAACAGTTGGAATACCAAATTCCAATCTCGATGTAACAGAAGAAGATTACAGCATGGGGGGCCCTTCACACCGCTCATCCCCCCAGAATAGTATGGGCACAGCACAGGTCTTCTGTTAGTGGGTGTCGTGAGGTTCACTTTAGCAGGGCCGACTGAGTAATTACAAGTCATTGATACTAACAACCAACAGCTTGATTGCCGGTAAGAGACCCGGGACTTCATCTGTTCAGTTTTATCAACATGGACTTGGCTTGTACAAAGTCTTCGGATTCTAACTGCAAGAGATTGAGGTCCCTTGAGCATAAAATACTTGCAGCTTGCGGGGAAAGACATGAGGTGTCATCTGTTCTTCACAAAGATCCGGCAAATCGAATCGAAGCGGGACCTCGGCGTACAAACATTCTCCAATCCGACGCACGGCCTGGGGTCTCTAAGGAGTATTGTTGTGGTATAAAGTAGGATCAATCTCTCCACCAGAAGCATTGGGGCATAGAAGCCCTCTTTACACGAACTTGGCATTTTTGCAATTTCTCAAGAAAGGCCAAGACTTCACAATGAGACTGACGCACGCTTTATTGCTATCATGGGTCCCAGTGGCTCTGAGCCAGGGAGACTCTCAAATTATCGGCCCAAATCTCTTTGATCCCAGGGAGCCAGTCACACGTTACTCTTTCCCCAGCCCCAACATGACTGGAATGGGTGGATGGGATGTCGCCCTTGCAAGGGCTAAGCGGTTCGTTGCCGAGTTGACTATCGAAGAAAAGGTTTCTATTTGCACGGGCAACGGGTACCCGTATGTTGTATTCACTATACGTCTCCTTTACTAATATCCTGGAAAAACAATCCAAGTTTCTTAGAGTCAATTGAACAAGAATAACCATCGAGAGTTCACAGCCCTACTCCGTCGGTACCACATCTCTCTTGCCAGGGAGGAATATCTCCCATAGAAAGGGTTAACTTCACGGGACTTTGCTATGTGGACAGTGATACAGGTCCGTAATCGCTTCAAATCTCAGCAGGACTTTCCTTGTTCTTACTGTCTTCAGGAATCGGTAACGCTCATAGCTATGGCACGGGGTTTCCCGCCGGTGTGACTGCTGCGTCGACATGGTCTCGAGAGCTCATGCGAGCCCGTGCGTTCGCAATTAGTACAGAGTTCAAAGCTAAAGGAATTCACGCAGTTCTTGGACCTGTACTAGCCTTGGCCAGATTTCCTGGCGGTGGCACAAACTTCGAAGGTTTCGGAGCCGACCCCTTTCTCATCGGCGTGGCGGGCTACGAAACGGTGCTTGGGCACCAAGCAGCTGGCGTGCAGGCTGAGGCGAAGCAGTTTCTGGGATACGATGGTCAAAATTACGACCGCAGGTACTACTCCAGTAATATCAACGACAAGACGCTGCACGAAATACTGGTCTGGCCTTACGCCGAGGCTGTGCGCGCTGGAACGTCATGCGTGATGACGAGCTACCCCTATGTGAACAACTCCCAGGCTTCTCAGAATGCCCACCTTCTGAACGACATTTTGAAGACTCATCTGGGATTCCAAGGCTATACTCAAAGCGATTGGTTCGCCCTCAAATCGGGTGTTGCCGCCATCTTGGCTGGCTTGGATCAAGACATGCCGGGTATAGCCGCCACCGATGCGAAATGGTCTTATTACGGAGCGAATTACACCACTGCAGTCAAGAATGGCACAGTTCCAGAGTGGCGTTTAACTGACGCGGCGACACGCATCTTGACACCGTACTTCTGGCTGGGGCAGGACCGCAACTATCCGTCGATCAGCTTGGAAGACGATCCTCGCAGAACCATCACAAACGCCCAACGCCAGAGACATCGTGTGGTTGCTCGAGAGATCGCTGCCGCTGGGATAGTTCTTTTGAAGAACACTCCCGGTCGGAAAGGCCTGCCTTTGGTAAAGCCCACCACAATCGCCCTCTTTGGTCCGGCAGCCGGACAGAATCCCTACGGGCCCAATCAGTATGGACTCGGCCCCAGCGATGACCCCGCGGACTTCAATCTACCTCTGGGCTACGGACCAACGCCTCTGACTTTGGGCTTTGCCCAAGGTACACTGGCTGAGGGCGGTGGTTCCGGTACCACATTCTGTCAGTACGGCATGATTTGTCTCAGAGGCTTGGTCTAACGATATATTGCAGACCCTAGACTTGAGGATCCCATCAGCGTGATACAACAGCGCGCCCGTAAAGACCTAACCTTGGTCGACTGGTCAACAACATTGAACTTGACCATGGCCGCATTCGTGGCGAAGAGGGCCACAGTGTGCTTCCCTGTCGTGGCATCATTCGCCGGCGAGGGAGTAGATCGAAATTTGAGTCTGCTTCATAATGGCGACGACTTGATAGGAACAGTGGCAAACAGTTGCGATAACACCATACCCATTGTCCAGTCTGTAGGTCCAGTGAACTTGGAGGTAAGCAGCTGATCGATTGCCCCGAACCATAAGCTTTTGGATTGCGGATTGCCTATCTAGGCACATTAGCTCAAATTCTTGGACTGAATTTGTATTTTAGGCTTGGATCGATCACCCTAATGTGACAGCGGTCATCTGGGCCAACCTAGGTGGTCAGGAGCTTGGCCCTGCTCTAGTTGACATCTTATATGGAGCTGTGAACCCCTCGGGACGCCTAGTGTATACAATTGCAAGAAACGACTCGGACTACGCGCAACCCAACATAATCAAAACTCCTCAGCCATATCCGCAGCTCAACTATTCCGAAGGAGTATCAGTCGACTATCGCGGCTTTGAGAAGGACAACATCACGCCAAGGTACTGGTTTGGGCATGGCTTGTCGTACTCAAACTTTACCTACAGCAACCTTGAGATACGAGCACGCAACGGCCTTTCGGAGTCGCTCAGACAACCCATAAACTACGTCGCAGATGCGCCTGGTGGGGACAGCAGACTTTACGACGTCGCTATTGTGGTGGAGTTTCAGCTGCGGAATGAAGGACCGTGGGACGGAGCTGAGGTCGCCCAGCTGTACCTCCAGATGCCGCCGAAGGCAGGCAACCCAACCAAGATATTGCGAGGGTTTGAGAACGTTCAAATTCGTGATGGTGAGACACAATCCGTGAAAGTATTCTTGACCCGTAAAGACATCAGCTATTGGGACATCGTGGAGCAGACGTGGGTTGTAGCTAGTGGTAGCTTCACTGTTTTCGTAGGAGCCTCCTCAAACGACATTCGTCTAACAGGCGACTTCGTATTGTGAGGATAGCTTCAATAAATCTTACTTGAGTTGTGCAGAGACAGCAGCAGCTGTACTCAAAACAAATGTGGTTGAACAAAGCTTTGTTGATGAGTACTGGCAAACCCTCATCAGATTCCGTCTGTGAGCATTCACACACACGGCAACAATGTCGCATTTTCTGGCTAAATACCTTAAACGCCACGAAGAGAAATCTACTTCTTTTTGCATAGGATCTATCTCATTGGAAAGTCGCAGGCCGTCACAGCTTCTTGTCAACCGAGTACGGACTTGCTCCTGATAAAGCGACAATGCTGGTGAAGGCGGAGTCTTCTCACTATCTCTTAGCAAAACGCCTTTGGAAGAAAGTGGTCTCCATCTTCTGACATGCCTCGTCCCATTTGGTTGTCCATTTCTGGTAATACGGTTGATACCCTAGAGCAGCAGCTAGATACCTCCCCATACCAATTCCTAGCACATAGTAGGATATCTCCTTGCCAAAAGGGATCCAACTTGGCAGAGAAAGATATGACCCCCCGGCATCGAACATCTACAAATGCAATTCGTCAGCCACAAATCAAGAAAAGAAGACCTCTAGACGTCATGCCATCCTTACAATCAAGACTTGAAGAAGACTGAGACTTCCGCCGTGGACAATAAACTCTTCTTGATACGAGTACCAATTTTCGTAGAAATTTTCATCCAGCTTAAATACCTGATCCGAATCAGTGCTAGAGAGAATAAAGACACTGCGTCTTCCCGAAGGCCCATCCATTGGAGGCGTTGGCAGAAGGCGGTGGTGCGTCCATGGCTTGATGCAAACTTCGCCATCATCTGGCGTCAACACGTGTTCCTGGCCCTCAACTTCATAACACAGCCGACCCTCGAGCACTTGCATGTATTCGTGCTGAGAAGAATGGAAATGCAGCGGCGGCTTTTGGTCCTTCAACTGTACGAAGCGAGGGTGGTCAAGTTGAAAGACACATTCGAACATGTGATCACGGCCTTTTGGAATCTCATGTGCGGGAAAGGCACGTGTGGTGATGGCGCCCTCTAGGCTGCGTGGTAGATGTCAGCGATCGGGCACGGCTACAGATGGCCTGCGCTGCCGGTTAGATCAAGACGTCAGAGGACTTACGCTCGCGTAACAGGACCGTTCTCGGTCTCCTCGTACCGAAGCGGTCTGGATCCCTGATCAGACATTGTAGACATCTGAACCAGTGATGCTCACAGCGCCGATGATATGCCTATATCGAGGTAGATTGTACTGGCAGCCAACTGATTTAGCAGAGACAGGCTGCAAAATTGGGCATCAAAAAGTCGCGAGCGGACAGAATCTGCCATTTCTCTCGAAGAGTGTATCGCATGTAATAATATTTTGCCGACGGCACAGGAGTGGAGCAAAAGCCCGTTTAGGTCACCAACAGGTATTTTGGGTCTTCCTGTGGGATGTTAGCTGCAGCAAACGCCCAATCTTACCCCTGAACTTGAATGGGGCCCAGCCTGGCTGGCTCTATGAAGCTACCCATCGTCCACAGACGAGTAAGCTTGGAGGATCAGACCATTTGACTAAGCAGCTAAACTACTAGCACTTGGCAGCTGCTTAACGTGGGTACAAGTGTCCCTGACTTTGATAAGCAAAATAATATCGTGCAGAATCCTGAAAGTATCTCAAACGTGGCACTGTCAAGTCCCTCATAAGTGGCATCTGCCTCAACCGTTGCAAGTAAACAAGTTCCAGCTCACCGAGCTGTGCGTAATTAGATTCGTCGTGTGACTGTTTCTACTTTTAGACTGTGATTCTACGTAAGGCTGGATAATGGAATCATCTTCTACCCAAATGCAATTGGACCGTATCGAATTTATTAGCTCGGGTGGATTGAAATCTCCTCAGCCTCGGGGTTTCGGACACATTGCAAGTTCCAGAGCTGTATTTCTCCAAACAGACCACACAGTCAATGACGATTGTTGCGATTATGATGATGTACAACATCGTGTAGCTCAACAAGTAGTCGATGGGAATCCTAGTTCCATGCTCTCTTTCACCGCTTGGAATGTCTTGGGACTCAGTGTTATGCAGCCAGCTGCGGCTGATATCCAGTCATTTGTCAATGCCTAGTCTATGCCTAGCTTTTGGGGACCCGTCGTTTGCCTCGGTTGGTCCCGGCACCAGCACAGCCGCATCGAGACACCTGGGCGGCAGATCTCCGAAAGCTCATTGCAAACAACAGCGGCAGTCAAAGTTTAAAAGCACAAGCCTCTTGGAACCGGAGTTAGTCATAGTCCCAAGACAATACCCAAGACTTCTGACCTTGCATTCCGAGGATCGACCGACCTCTTCGCTCCCATGGTCAAGCACTTCAGGGTCGATTGCGTGCTCGCGGATCCATACGTGGGCAACATCACTGTCGCTGCCCAGATCATGGCAAACACATCACGGTAACAACAGCCACGACGGCATAATGCTTCGGTATATAGGCTTCATGGATCTGATAACGGTGTCGTAGCGAGCCGGGACGATCTCCGGCGAGCATCGACCCACATGTGGGTAAAAGCACAAGCGTTGCCTAGACCGAGTATTGTGGTCCACATCTTTGGGGAGTAGAACGCGATAAGTGTCATGATGCTAGAGGACGTGGTTCGAGACGCTGAGTTCCTAAAATAGAACATCGACGAAACAGACCCATCACCACTTTGCACAACGAAGCATACCAAGAGCTTCGAAGTGACATCCGATTCCGTTCAGGCTGATCAATGGGCAGTAGGCCAAGCATGATAACGCCCGCATGGGACTCATCAGGATATGGGCTTTATAGACGAGCTAAATGTTCGGGCGTAGGGCGGAACAATCTACGGAACATAGTCCAGGAAGCTTGTGTATTTAAGGAGCAATCAAGCTCAGGTCAATGAAATAAATTCATGGCTAAACTTGGCCGAGTCCATCCCTAGAGGAACTCATCAGTGAATCAGGTATTCAGTGGCATCAGTCATTGTACAGCAACCATGCAACCATCCAGCAAAGACCACGCGACCTCAGGGTTGGTGAGCCAGCCTGATGAGAAGGCCATGGCCTACGAAACGCGACCGGACTGGACTCCACAAGAGGAAGCAAAGGCCAAGCGCAAGTAGGTAAACACCACCGCCCAGATGAAGGGGCCTGTTCCACTAACATAGGACGCTTCTCAAAGACTCGACTTGCATGTCGTTTCTGTCCTGACCCTCGGCTTCTTTTGTCTCCGTAAGTTGCCCAAACCCCTTCTCTGTCGAGCAAAGTGACTTTTCACTCCTTATTAAACGCTGACACTCGTCCAAAGAGCTTGACAGGGGAAACATTGCAAACGCGATCACGGACAATTTCATGGAAGATGTCGGCATCGACCAGAACCAGTTCAACGTCGGCCAGCAGCTGCTCTCGCTAGGCATCGTGCTCTTCGAAATCCCGTCGAATATGATACTATACCGCGTCGGGCCGGGCAAGTGGCTGACCCTGCAGCTCTTTCTATTCGGCCTGGTCAGTCTTTTCCAGGCATTCCAAAAGGGCTATCCTGCTTTCTTGATTACCCGATTCCTTCTCGGGGCTACTGAATCTGGCTTTATTCCGGGTGGGCTGTGGACAATGTCGACATGGTACACGCGTGATGAGACAGCCAAAAGAGTTATGCTATTCTACATCGGTCAGCGTACACTTTTCCTTTTTGTTACAGGAACTACATTGATAGTTTCTCGGATAATCCAGAAACAGGCATTGTGGAGTTTGGAACACAACTAATGAGGTTAATAGGTAATCAATTCGGGGCAGCCTCCTCCAAGCTACTAGCATACGGCATCCTCTATATGCGCGGTGTAGGTGGCAAGCCCGGCTGGTTCTGGCTATTCGTCCTGATGGGACTTTTCACGATCCTCGTCGGCTGCCTCTTTGGACTGGTCTTTCCAGACTCGTTCAAAAAGCCATACTGCCCATTTGCTCCGGGCCGGCAAGTCTTTACAGACCGGGAGCTATATATACTGAATACCCGTGTGATCCTGGATGACCCGTTAAAAGGCCACAAGAAGAAGCACATCGATCGAAAGGCCTTCAAGAAGGCGTTTACAGATTGGCGGATCATTGTTCACGTGGCGATTACGATTCTGAACAACGGCCCCCAGCGTGGCTTCGACACGTACTCGCCATCCATCATCCGGAGCTTCGGCTTCGAGGGTCTGACGAGTAACGCCTTGGCATCTGTCGGCCTGTTTCTCCAGATCCCCATCTCCTTCTCATTCAGCTATGTCTCGGATCACTTGTGAGTTCGCTCTCCCTCTCAAGATGCTTCACAGTCAGCCACCCGCACATCGTTGAGGCAGGGTCAAGAATGACAAGCAGGCTAATCCGAGAGCCACTCTCGCCGAGCAGTAACAAGCGAGGCCCGACTGTGATTGCTGGCGTGGGCTGCCACCTCCTCGGCTACGTCATGAACCGAATATTCACCGAGATGCCGGAAAATTTGAAGGGCGTCAAGTACTTTGGTGTCATCTGGACGCAGATGTATGGCACCTTTCCACAGCCTTTGAACGTGGCTTGGGTGTCAGTGACTTGCCATGATTCAGAGGTTCGGGCTTTAGCCATGGCCATGTGAGCTTTTCTGTTTTTCGTCAAGGACCCTCACTCTGTGGTGTCGCTTTCTACCGAGAGAGTCCTTTGCCGAACACTAACTGGTGCAGTATGGTCATGGCCGGTAACATCGCTGGCATATACGGCGCACAGATCTTCCGCGAGGAGGACAATCCTCTTTACCGCCGCGGTTTCAACATTGGGATCGGAATTCTCGCCACTTCTTGCTGTCTGGCCATTGTTCGGTACATCGACAGCAAGTTCCTCATACGGCGTCAGAAGCGAGAGGAGGCTGCGAACCAAGAGACCATCGAAGCTGCCAATTCTTCAGGTCAAGAAGACCTCAACACTGGAAGGATGCAGTAGAGTCATGATGATTCGGTATGGGACTATTTAGCAGTGAGACTGCCTTGCCGATTGTCAGGTGGGGGAAAGTTGTGATTAGCCAGCTGACGAGATTGTGGATACGAATAAGTATTTTACATGTGCTCTAGAGTTTTTCAGAACATCGCATGGAGATCTATCGACTGAGGGAGGTCAAGGTAAGTTTTGGTTTCTGAAGGGGTTAGATCAATCGGGAAGGACTCAATGGTAGGCATCCTAACTACGGCTGGATCCGATGTCTGTCCTTGGCCAACAGTCCAGTCTATGGAACAGTCTTTCTTTACTTTTGAGGCATTTACTATATGTGAAAATCGAGAACCTTCGTCCAACTCAGATTACAGAAAATCAACAGATATGTGAAACAATAAGAAGATACTGGCGGCTGGTATTTGTCAAACGGGCTCGAAGGTCATGCTGTTGCTGGCGACGGAAGAGGTGTACCTTATCACGAGAATGACTTCAGGAGCATCTCCGGCCCTGGGCTCGGTCTCATACAATTGTCTGTTTTAACACTGTTGCTGATAAGCCATTTCAGGACGCATATCATTGCGACTTTTGCCGTCGCGGGAAATAATATGCTTGATCCGTCAGTCAAATACTTTTGGTCGATGTGCATCGCGAGGAGTCAGCACTGATGCTGATCAAGACACTAAGGCAGGTCATAATGGAATTTGCGCCCAGAGAATATCATACTATCCTACCTATCACAACTCCGCTACCTGATGCCACTTTTGTGACGAATCAAGCATCTTCAGTCTCTTGGTTGTGCTCACCTCGCTTCTTGTTGATCCAGGACGAGAGCTCGTCCGCCATCCTGAAGTCCACGGGAAGCCCTCTCTTCATCGCCACGTTGAGCGGCGTCAGCCCAGTGTTATCCGACGTCTCCGGATCGGCGCCGTAATGAAGCAGGACTCTGATGACCTCGACCGAGTGACCCCACTGCACCGCCAGGGACAGCGCAGTCTTGCCCTCGTTATCACGGCGGTCGACCTCGACCCGGCCAGTCGCAAGAAGAGTTGAGGCGCACGCCGGGCCGTTCTGAACAGCCCACATCAATGGTGTCCAGCCATCCACATCGGGATCGTCGATCCCGGGACAGTTGTGCTTCAACATGCTTAGTAGAGCCTCGGCCTTGCCTCCCTCACATGCGAAATGTATAGCATTTTTCCTGTCCTTCAACTGAGTTGCGGCTTTATCGATCTTCGCGTGCTGCAGAAGCGCTTCGACGGACGCAGAATTCCCCTTAAAAGCTGCCCACATGAGCGGCGACCTTCCATCCTTGTCCGGCAGGTTGACATCGACGCGATCCGTGTCGACCAGTTGCTTGAGGGAGGCAGTCGTTCCGGTCTCGGCCGAGCGGCACAGCGCCGTGCGCCCAGCGTTGTCTTGATGATTTACATTAACACCAGGGAGTGCCGTAAGCATTTTGATGATGGGTACATTCTCGACGCCGACCGCATAGAACAACGCCGTCATCCGCTTCCAGTCTGTATCGTCCGGTCTGCAGTCCCCATGCCGCACGATGGCTGCGCAGATCTTCTCGTGGCCGCTGCTAGCCGCCAACATGAGCGCCGTGCGGTTCCTGGCTCCTTGTGCGTTGACGTCTGTTCGTTGGTCAGCGAGCAAGGTCTGGGCGCAGTCGAGATGTCCGCGATGTGCGGCGGATATCAGGGCCGTGTGTTGGTCGCTGAGGTGATGCTGGTTGGCATCGGCATTATTCTCAAGGAGCAGACTGACGAGGCGGTCGCGGCCTTCACGGGATGCCCAGAATAGTGCCTCGTTCTTCGTCGACTGAGAAATTTGTCCTGAGCTGGTCAGGATACCACTTAGGGTCTCTTCAAGGCCGTAATATGCCGCCAAAGTTGCAGGCTCAGAGGAAGTCGGAAATAATTCGCCCTCGGCCTCTTTTTCCGTTCGGATGAATGACACCCAGTCGGTGCACTCGCTCTTATTAACATCCAAAAGCGACTTTGCCTTTTCTTTGAGGTCTTCTGCAACGTCTTTCTCGCAGGCGGCAAAGTGGCTGACCCAATGGGAGGCGGCGTATTCGTATAGGTGCAGGTGCGAGATTTGAGCTCGGGTTCGTGTCCTCTTTTGGGCCTCAGGCTCAACGAACATCTCATCGAAACCAAAACCATCCCAAGGTTCGTCGTCCGCCTCTTCCTGGGCAGTTGCTGGAGCCGTGTCTGAATCATCGTCGGACAGATTGTCCTCCAAGTCTCCCAAGAGAAGGTACTTGACACACCTGCCCATCAGCTGCTCGTTCAAGTCGCGCCTGCGCTGATCTTTCTCCTTCTCCGTGACCCTTTTGTTTTCTTTAGTCGCTGCCATCTCATCCCACTCAGACGGCCGAGCTGTGAGAAGCAGTTCCAGCAGCGACTGGTGCACCAGGCGAACTCTCGGACATTTCTCATCCCCGGACGACTCCAGCGTTACCACGAACGGGCGCACGAGGCTCAGGAAATCTATCTCCTCCGCAGCCTCATTTAGGAGTGCCAAGCTGTCGACATCATCCAGGTGCGCTGCCCTCGCGAGCTCGTCGATGGTCATGGGCCTCCGGGCCACGGCAAGGGTCTCCAGTGCTCGCTCCAGGATCTCCCGATCGTTGCATGTGGCCGACTCGGCATCCTTGAAGAGATTCTCGTACATATCAACCAGTTTTGGGTCTGTTTCGAGAAATTGCAAACACTTCTCGATGCGACTCTCGTTCTTGGCGCCGGCCAGCGAAGCCATCGCCATCTGGAGCCAGATGGCGGAGCCCCCAGCGCGCTTGGCTAGCTGCTCTATGGCCCTCTCCCGCACGTTGCTGTCTTTGATTTGTCTCAAGGGCTTTTCTCCCAGATGCTTGGCTAGAATACGGTCGCGCTCCTGGGTGGGGTTCATGTCGATATGGAAGAGTGGTACCTGGTGGACTACCCCGGTTGCGGGCTCTTCTTCTGTCGGCTCGGAGCTATTGAGGGTCTGCAGGATGTCATCTCGCTGCCGTGACGACACGAATAGCTTGATCAAGGCACCGTGGCTAATAAGGTCTCGGAACAGAACGAGGACATCACTCCTGGCATCCTCGTCGCACTCATCAAGGCCGTCGAGAATGATGAACACCTGCTCCCTGGAATCCTGTAGGGAAGTGCAGAGGAACTCTGCCAGGACGGAAGGCTTGTTGGACGGCTTGTCTAGGGTAGTAGCCTGCCGCTCCTCGGACCAATCCTTAAACTTCTCCTTCAGCTCCGTCTTAGTCTGGAGTAGCTGGTATGTCAAGCTGCAAATGATGTACCGGAGCTCGTCGTCTTCCTGCTGTGTGCAGTGATAGGCTAGGACAGGTGCTCTTGCTTCCTCACGTAGATACTTCGTGACGAAAGCGGCCATGACTGTCTTGCCGCAGCCAACGACGCCATACATGGTTAGAGCGCCGTGCGGTCCGTATGCCCAGTCTTCGAAGGCCTTTTCGGGGATAATCCAACGGCAAGCTTCATCAGATATATCGTGTTCTTCGATGCTATGGTTGCCGATGTGGTGTTGTTTGTACAAATTGTCATTAACTAAGAGACAGTATTAGTATGTGATATTATGAGCCAGTAATTACTTTCCGAGCGAAGACTTTCGATAAGTTCATCCCAGGTGGCATACGTACCAAACTCCTCGGTCTGTTGATCCAAAATCTTCTTTACTGTCACAAGAGTCTCCACCTCCATCATATTGGATAGTCTGTCGGCCTGACCGTTAAAAGTGGTAACGAGTCCAGGAATTTCCGAATGAAAGGTCTCTAGAAGTCGTTTGATGCGACTTTCCTCCCGTAAGAATGCCATCACCTTACTGTAGAAAGAGAGCAAGGTTGAATAGCAGGCCACCAGGATCTTGTAGGTCATCAGCTCAAGTCTCGTGAAATGGGCAGTCGCGGGCTGACTTACGTTATGGATGTCAGAGGACGCACTATTGGACCAGAGTACTGTGTTACACCGCTCAATCACTGGTATGTGGTCCAGAAACTCGCGAATGTGGCCTGTGAGACCATCAAAAGCGCCACATATACCCACCGCTATCTATGTCACCCGCGCATGATTAGCAAAATCACATTTATCAACAAGTCAGCCAGTGTGTGAAATCACCTACTGCAACAATTCCTTTAAAGAGGCCCAACACAGCACCCAGCTCTGGCAATGGGATCCAAGTGGCCACGAGGTCGATGTAACTGCAGATATTGCTGACGTACTGCAGGCCGGCAGCCATTTTGCCTCTCTTGAGCCACGAATTCGACTGGTGCTGCTGGTCAGTCTCGTCCAGCTCTTCAAACAGAGCTTTGATCGAGGTCTCGTTGGATAGATTCGCCCTCTCGTCCTCGCTCAGCCGCGACCAAGCCTCATCATACGCAGTGCCCGAGACCTTGGCGTCGGGTGAGTGGCTCAACGAAACCGCATGTTCTGGAAGTCTGGCAACATCGGACTTGCTACTCGGCATACGAAGGCCATCTTGGGTACTTGAATACTCCGTTTCGACGCTATCGTGGCTGTCGACAGGCACAGGTGGCGAGGACCGCGAGCAATCAAGCTGCTGTGCAGATATGGCGGAGTGTAGTGGATGTGCATCCTTCTGGATCACGATATGGGTCTCCTTCTGAATATCATCGGGATCGATGTGCTCATGCTCTTGAGGCTTTGGAGACTGTGAGCGAGTACGGGGGTGAAAACATCCCGAGAAAAATCGATGAACACGGCCCGGCTGGTAGATGTGCACGCATTAGTCTCAAGTTGTATTGCTGTCTCCAATAAAGCAATTACCTTGTGATGTTCCATATCGTATGGCGCCGAAGGCCTTCCCGGAAACGAAGGGGGGCTGCGGTATAGATCGGATGTGAAGACGCTGTGAAACAGCTATGCGAGGAATATAATGCTTGAGACTTTAGAACAAATATTGACCACCAGTACTCTACAATGAGGATACAGAAGAGCATTGCATGTCGAGACTTTAAAAGCTAGGGAGGAGCATCTCACTTTGTATAGGATAGCCGCCGTGAACGAGCCTGCTGGTAGACGTGGGGCAACACCCCGGACGCTTCCCAAACACAACCCTTGCACATGCATACTGTCTTTCACTACCCTGAGGTGCGTAAGGGGGAGGCACGGTGTGGCGTTTCAGCAATGCAATCCTACCTAACTATGAAAGCTTGTGTTCTGGTACAGGCGCTCTGCTCTATACTGCACGAGATGTTAAATTGTAATTTGTCTGACAATCCCAAGCATATATATAGAAATGTGTCTTCTGTGATGCACTATCAACCAATCGAGTGTGAGTTCCGGACTTTGTCTGCATGCGGATGCATCATCTCCACTTTATCAGACCTTCTTCGTCGAGTTTGTCTATCAATTAGGTTCACAAATGTGGGAAAATTATGGGAAAACTGTGGATCTTTGTACGGCTGACGGGGCAGAATACGGCTGCAATCATCAGCCAGTGGCTCGCTTCCAGGCAGCTGTGCATGTACGAAACCGCTTTTCAGCTGAGCCAAGCTGGCAGAATGTTACCCATGCGTCGAGCCAAAAAAAGCCTAACTGCAGCTTGATCCTACCCAGGGACAAACATACTCCGTTGAATGGTCCGGTGTGTGTGTTCGTTTTTTTATTAACTTATTACACTTAGGTAATTCGAAAAGAAGGAGAAAGAAAACGAGCGCTTATAACAAAGTAGTTACTCACAAACATATACCCACAGACCATACGATTTGCATTGCCCTATGTTTTAGAATTTTGTCAGATAACCGAGCAATACGACACCGCCCCTCATTCCATGCGTGTAGCCGCTTCAATAATACTTTCAGTCTATCTGTGTTCTCATCTCCGTTTATTCTCACTACAGTCATAGGACCCAAACCTTGCTGACTTGACAATATGAAAATTCTACTGAGTAGCTGTGCGTGGCAGAAATTTAAGCTTCTTGCTTGCAGCCCCTCTGGCAACTGGCGTCTGGATATCTGTTTCATCGACAATCAGATCAGGGCTGCAGTCATGGGGTAAGAATGCCATAGTAGGTATGAGATCGTTTCTGGCCACACAAAACCCGTGGGTGACAAGCATACACCCAAAGTACCTAGGTAGTCTATTGTCATCGGACTAGTCAGACTGCGGTCTGATGAATACCTCATGGTGCAATCTTGTACCTCCGCGATACCCCGCGTCACCAGCCATGAGTCACCGCTTACTCTCAAGAGTGAACCCGACAATCCCAACTTCAGTTTCGCAATTTTGCCTTTCTCACAGCGCAATGGCGGATGACGAGTTGATTGCCCAGGCACTCCTGAGGGAGCTGTCGCAGACGCCCTATGCCTGCTCTGACCTCGACAAGCTCAATGGCGGGACTGCAAACTTCCTTTATCGCGGCACCCTGCTTCAGCCTCTCGACCCGCAAGATGCGGCTCCGGGTTCAACCATTGAAACTGTGGTGATCAAGCATTCCGAGGGATTTTCACCAGGCAATCGCGATTTTTTGCTCGACATCACACGCTGTGTAATGACAGACCCCATGTCTCCTCTTCGTACCAAAACGTGTTCTGATCTATCCTGAATTCTGCCAGAGCTTTGAGGAGTCTATGCTTCATGCACTTGTAAAGTTCTCGTCCGCCACGTATTCTGCAAACACAGTAGTGAGGTCACCACATCTGTACTTGTTCGACCGAAAGACGAACACACAAGTCTTAGAAGATTGCTCAAATACCACAGACCTGAAGACGATATTCATTTCACCCATGGCCAAAGAAATTCTGCCTGGCACCAGCCCGGCCTCCGTGAGCCACGATATTGGCTCTTGGCTTCGTTGTTTCCATCAGTGGTCGTCAGAGCTGGGACAGGCTCAACTCCGAGCAACCATCGGGAGGAATACAGAGGCGCGGAAGTTGAAGCGCAAGATCACCTACGACAGCTTTGTTACGATACTTGAAGGATATCCGGAGCTTGTGGGAGGTAATTTGGAGGAACTGAAAATCATTCAGAATGCAATGGCCGCAGAGTTCGAGCTGAATGAGCCACCACAGGGTGACGACGGCGGCTGGGGACTCATACACGGTGACTTTTGGACCGGCAAGTAAGTCAAGACAATCATGCAAGAACCTCGAGCGAACACTGATGATATTATTTCATGTATCAGTGTCCTGCTTCGGAATACCAAATGGCAAGATGTGCATCCTCCTGGCCAAGCGCCCAACCGTCTTTTCATAATTGACTGGGAGCTGGCTCAGTTCGGTCATCGGGCCATTGATGTCGGTGGAATGCTCGCCGACCTTTACGAAAGAAAACATTTCAGAGATAGCGATGCTGTCATTCCGGCTATGGAGGGATTCGCCCGTGGCTACGGACACATTAGTGACGACATGGCTTTTCGGACTGCCATCCACGCAGGTGTCCACTTGATATGTTGGTGCATCAGGCGCAATCCTAATCTGCCTTTCTCAGCTCCTATGGAAAAGGTGCTTTCCGCGTTGGAGATTGGAAGAGAGTGGGTCCTGAAAGGGTGGCAAAAAGACAGAAGCTGGTTTGAAAGCAGCGTGCTGGCGCCGCTATTTGTGGCGCGTTAGGAAATGGTGACCAGTGAGGCTTCACACATGGCTTCTCGCTCTAAAGAATTCCCGCGGCGTTGAAGAATGTCCTAGAATCGAATACTTGGTCATCAACACATCCATAGTCTTGATTAATATTATTCAATATCTTGGGTGGCAAAGATAATAAAGGGGGGAGAGTCAGGATTCTGGCATTCTTGCAATTCGTTGCTTCGAGTTTTCGGCCAATCCTCAAGATACCCAGGCCCTAGAGATACATGGCATGATACAAATAACTATCAGCTCCATGCGGTATCGCCATTGAGGCGATTTTACTGTGAAAATGGGACGGATAAGTCTCGTTGGCAGCCAGTTCGAAGGGTCAATATTTTGGTGTGGCTTATATCATGTTTGGTGACTATGCGAGTGTCATGAAACTCCATGCATGTGGTGTTGATTTGATAGTTCTTATGTGCAATTTTGTATGCATTCATATATACAATGAATTATACCGCCTCAAATACGTGCCATATGATCCCCCCACAATGAATAGCCTTTCTCTAAGCCATCTTGGGCACAACAATCTCCTTGATACTCCAGACCTTGCCGTTCTGGCTGCTGGACAGACCCGAGTAGGTGGCCTTCTGGGCGGTAGAGATGGTGTTGCCGAAGCCAGTATCAGCCCCAGCGAGGGTGATCTCGGTGTCGATGTACCTCTGCTCAGCCACGGTAGGGCTGCAGTTGTCGTTGCACTCGGTGCCGGTACCGTAGCCCCTCATGAAAGGACCGGACTTGTGCTCGAACGAGCTGAGCGACTTGCCGGTGTCGGCATCGGTCACGGTCTGGCGCCAGGTGTCGTTGTCCTCGAGCAGCTCGTAGACGATCTTGACCTTCTGGGTGGCGGACACGGGGCTCGCGTTGCCGTCGAGCTGACCGAAGGAGCCGAAGAGCGAGGCGCGCACGCACCACTCGCCCTTGGCGGCGCCGCACCACGAGTTATCGGCCCACGACTCGAGCGTCGTCTGGACGAGGTCGCCGGTGCCGTTGGACATGCCGGGCCAGAGGAACAGGACGCCGTTCTGGGTGGAAGGAGCTGCGCCGGGGATGATGGTTGTGACAGCCTTGATGATGGTCGAGGTGGTTGGGCCAAGGGAGACGGAGCCGCCCCATGAGTCGGCGAAGGACGTGCCGACCATGGCGGCGGCGACAGCCGTCTGG
The DNA here is from genome assembly GCA_013435955.1 of Diaporthe sp. HANT25. NCBI lineage: Eukaryota > Fungi > Ascomycota > Sordariomycetes > Diaporthales > Diaporthaceae > Diaporthe > Diaporthe sp. HANT25. The sequence continues at coordinate 1,687,835 of JACBFG010000014.1, read as the reverse complement.
AAAAGTCTTGAGTAGTGCATAATGAATGACTGGTATATGAACGAGAGACGTTGAAGAAGTGAATTGGTATCTTGCGTTGGATCCAGCCGTGGAATGAATGATGTTGAGAGCAATTTTCAACGAAACCTGGGGGCTGCTGGGCATTTTATTTTCTCGGCCGGTCACCCTCGAAAGACATTGTTTACGATCGTGGGCCCACGCACATGGCTCGTCGTTCTGGAAGACCAGGGAAGTAGGCTCCCCCTGATCGGGACTTTCATCTTGTCCACCAATGAGAAATTGTGCCGTGTTGTCAAAGTCGAGCGACGGGTAGCCTCCGCTTGACCTCGGTTCCCTGCAACACTTGCTTTCCTGTCACTTCTAGTCGTGTTCGGGAAATCGGCAGTGCCGCTAAACATATAAAGTGGAGAACTGGTGGTTTGAAACTGACGCCCATTTAAAGTTAAGGAGTAGAATCAAGGCCGTTTTAGTGGGGAACACTCCTCGAAACATCCACCCAAATGCCCACTATCGTTCTGTCAAGTGCAGTACGCGATGAAAATGATTCGACTCGGCCTCACGCTAACTGAAGACTGCAATATGACTTGCATGCCACGGCATCCAACTGCCGACAGAACGTCTAGCTCCGGTAATTCTATCTCTTGTTACAATACCTACGTTGGGCCTGCTCAGTAGTCGGAAACCGTACAACATCGAGCAAGAGGGGAATCGCGGCAAGCGCGTTTCCGAGTCAAGCCCTTCTGGGCAAAGTGTTACAGAAGCTGTCTATGCCGATTCTGGCCTTCTAACGGACATTTGATCCCCGTACTTGTCCAAAAGGGTAGAGCAAGGTCCGTTATGGGTAAAGACCTTAACCGGGGGGCTCCCGGCCCCTTAGAAAGGAGACCCGGCCCATTTGATTCATGGACGGGCTAGACCGTCATCCACAACTGCCCACTCGGCCTTCAATCAGAACCACCTGAGCTAAACGCTTTTGGCAATGCCTCCCCGAAGTCCACATAGCGTAGTCCCAAAGCTCCAAAATACCCGAATACCTACTGCCGCTTATCCAGAGCCAAATCTCCTCCTGACTGTGATCGCTACCGAAAGGGGCTCGTGTATTCTTCTGCCGGGCACTCGGCCGAGAAAGCCAGTCTATCTAGCACGCACCATAATCACGTATGACATGCCACCGTTGATATAACTTACGCCTTGATGTTCAGCTTGGCACCGAATTTCCAAATACGCAGTAATGTAAAAACAAGACCAGACGCAAGGAGCATGACGCCGCCAAACACCCATGTGGAAGTCCAGTCGTGGTCAGGGCCCAGTATCGCACCACTGCCTGGGCCACCGACGAGCATACCGAGGGCGACTAGCGCGAAGCCCATGCCGATTCTTGTTCCAATCCTAGACTTGTCCTGTGTAAGAGCGATGTACACCACTGTTGGAAGCGCAATGAAAATGCCGGAGAAGAAGCCAAAGAAGATAGCAATCAGTATGTAGCCCTAGAAATATGCAGGTCAGCTCATGTAATGCGGCTTTCGCCACTAGCTCTGGAAGTCTGAGTAATCGGTGCTTACCGCCAGGCTGTGGACGGCCTGCATGCAGAGAACAAGCACACCACAGATGACCGCACCCGGGATGAGGACGTTGAACGGTCCTGTCTTGTCGGAGAGCCAGTTGGGCAGGGTCCGGCCAAACATGGACGAGGCGTTGAGAATGGGCACAATGTAGAACGACATGGACGCATCTGCGGTGCCGGTCGCCTGGCCATAGTACGACAGATAGAATAATATAACATAGAGCCCGGCGAAGCCGAGCAAGCCTCCGAAGGTGAACAAGAGCCACCCGCCATCGGTGAAGGCCGTCGTGTCGAAGATAGCACGGACTCGGGGAGGTTTGACGCGCTGGCGCAGCAGCAGCACTGGCGGAATGAGAGTGGCAAGGCAGATGAAGCCGATCACACGCACGCTCCACGGGAACCCGATCTCGTCTATCAGTCGGTACAGAACGATAGGGTAGATGATGCCGCCCAAGGAGCTGCCGGACGCCGCGATCCCAGTAGCCAGGCCGATCTTGGTGTTGAAGTAGGACTGCAGGACGGTGACAGAGGGCGTGAACATAAGGCCAGCGCCGAGGCCGATGCAGAAGCCCTGGGCCAGGACGACTTGCCAGTATTGTGTGGCAAGACTCAGCATCATGTGGCCGAACACGACCAGGAAGGCGCCGATGCCGACTTCGAGGCGCAGGAAGCCCCTGTCGTAGAGGGGCCCGCTGATGAGCCCGGCCACCAGCACGAGGAAGGCCTGGATGGAGCCAACCCAGGAGATATTAGACGAGGACTCGACGAAGAGCTCGCCCGTCTCGTAGTACGTCTGGAAGACTCCGAATGTGTTGAGCAGGCCCCATGTGTTGAAGAAGACGCCAAAGGCGCCGAAGACCTGCAGCCAGGCTCGCGTGCCGCCATTTGGAGGAGGCGTTATGCCCGCTGGGCCGGGCGGTGGCGCGGGCTTCTCAGCGGTTGCCTCGTCGTCTTTGCCTAGCAACACTGGCGATTTTGGTGGTGACGCCATCGCGAGTGGTCTGCTTCTGGCTGGTGGATTGGCAAGCAAACAACGAAGAGAGGTGCTCTGCTGATCTATCCAGATGACGCAGTACAAAGTCAGTAAAGAGAGGCTAATTGTGACAAGCTTGAATCAATGGAATCAATATACTAATGAAGGATTGTCAGAACAAAGGCTGAGTAACGCATGCACCAAGGATAGATGACAAATGCTTGTTCGGCTTTCGCGCCAACGACGCCACTGCACGGGTATTTGCGATGGAATATCTGAACTCGCGCCTGGAGCTGTTATGGTGTCGGCTGTCTTGAGCACTAGCTAGCATCCTGCTGATCCCACGACCAACAAGCCAGCGGACTTTGACAGAACGGCTCGGAGTTGATGGATTGCCCTGTTGGGAATAGACTCCCGCCGCCACTAAACCCGGGCTGGCCTCATACCAAGGACGCCTACGCATGATTCCTGGAGTACCTAACAGGTTTAAGGCATGGAATCAGTGCACTTGACAGTCGACAGTGCTCTTAAGTCGATAAATGGCAAAGCTGTACGATGAGAGAAGTTCAAGTCGTGCATAGATGCTCTAATCAGGCATGTCTGCGTACCTCAGAAGCGGAACTCGACCAGAACCAGAATGTAGGTGATGGGAATTCATCATGGAGTTTGATATATCCGTTTATCATTAACTCCGAGCAGGGAATTCTCGTACCATACGATCTCATGGGAAGCCAACATGTCGTTCAGCTGGTCAGATGATTGCTAAGCATTCCTGGCTCGCGATAGCCTAGGTGGTTTGATTACCTGGGTACATATTGTGCCCAGAAATCACTCCTGCCGTCTAAGGTTGGTCTCAATTTTTTCACTAGTAACATGGGGTCGTAGATGCATCATCGCAGCTGGACAACACCTTTGCACCGTCTACTCCCCACACAATGGCATCACCTGTGCGCATCGGCCTGATAGGCTTGTCCAAGTCGGCTGCCGTGTCCTGGGCGAGCGTCGCGCATTTGCCCTACCTGCTCTCTCCTCACGGCAAGGCCAGGTACGAGATTACGGCACTGTGCAACTCGTCCGTCGAGAGCGCGAAGAAGGCCGTGGAGGCTTTCAAGCTCCCGCCTGCTACCAAGACCTACGGGGACGCGGCACACCTTGCAGCCGACCCCGACATCGACCTGGTCGTCTGCAACGTCCGCGTCGATAGACATCATGAGATCATACGCCCCAGTGTCGCTGCAGGCAAGGCCGTGTTTTGCGAGTGGCCGCTGGCCTCGAACATGGACCAGGTGCTCGACCTCGTCAACCTGGCTCGTGAGAAAGGAGGAAAGACCATGGTTGGGACTCAGGCCAGGATCTCACCCGTCGTGGTGAAGATCCAAGAGCTTTTGGAGCAGGGCATCATCGGCAAGGTGCTCAGCTCCGAGGTCAGGGCTGCTGGTGGCAGCAATGACCGGCTTGCCTTCTCAGAGTTCATGGACTACTTTACTCAGCGGTCGGTCGGCGGGAACTTCGTTACCATCGGGGCTGGACACCGTGAGTAACCACATGCTCCTACGCAAGGAAATAGCACGTTCTGATACACCTTGCAGTCCTCGATGCTGTCCAATTCGCAATTGGCGAATTTAAAGACGTCAAGCCTTCACTCCAGATTCAGAGACCCAACGTACCCATTGAAAATCGTCAGACAAAGGACATCATAGAGACAGTCAAGTCCAACGTGCCTGATCTTGTCATTGCAACGGGTACCTTGTGCGCGTCATCCATCGCTGAAGAAGGTGCGACGTTGTACTTCCGCTTGAGGCGAGGTCAGCCTTTCCTTGGTGAGGACCCGCTGGTCTGGACAATCAATGGCGAGAAAGGAGAAATCCGGCTGTCCTCGCCGGGAGGCACCGCTCTTCAGGCCACCGCATACAACAAGCCTGTGACCATCGAGGTGCATGTCCACGAGACGGATACTGTCCAGAAGATAGAGTGGGACTGGGCCGAGTGGCAGAAGGAGATATCAGTCATAGGACGGAACACCGGAGCATTGTATGAGAGCTACTTTAATGCCGACGCATATCCGACTTTCGAAGATGCTCTGAAACTTCACGAAAAGTTGGAGGAGATTATGGGTGACTGGAAGGCTCCGAATGAACGACTGTAATTCTCTCATTTGAACAACCTAAGTCATAATTGGTCCACCATAAAGAGCATTGCATGTTGTGCAATAGGAGTGGGATGAAACCAGAAACAGAAAAGAGAAGAGGGGGTGGGGCATAACAGACTGGCGCTTGCAACCCATGATATGGAGACAATTCTGCAGAGGAATCCCTCGAAACAACCTAGAGGAGAGCGTCAAGACCGAAGCGAAAAGCACCTACTTGGAAATCTTTGGGTGTTGCTTCGTGGGCACATTTCCAATTTGAGGCCGACGTCTGAAACCCGATAAAACAAGAGCGACACCATTGTTCAAATCTTCTTGTTCCGTCCAAAGTGCTAATCCAACCCATGCCGAGTCTGTAGAGCGTCTAGTCTCGATTGCTCTGCTACCCTGGCTAATTGGCCGGCGAGAGGGGTCGTGACATGGAAGCTGAGAAGCGGTCTGGCGAAGTTCATCGCCTCGTGTCCCCTCCTGGATTAAGTAATACAGTGGTGTTAATTAAGCGATGTGGCTAGCGAATTCCTGGCGTAGACTTGACAACAAGACACCGTCATTCGATTGGGTCAGTACCTGCTCTCTTCGAGTTTGATAAGAGAAGGACTTAACAGGGTGACATCCAAGCGTCAGTAAGCTCGAAGGCCACTACAGAGCTCAAGTGGGATGGAGTAGCACCATCATGCTCGTCATCGAGATGTTTACATCAAAACGATTCAGAATGATCCAATCGTTGACGATGTACTGTTGCCAGTGTCAGTGCACCTCGCGTAGCCAGCTGCTATCGATTGCGCTTGGGACAGTCGGTCCTCGCCCGAAAGACATGGCCTCAACGCGGGTCCAAGTCCACTATCAGCTAAATTTAGGGCCAGTTATGCACCAAGTTTGGGCATGAGATCATGTAAATAAGCATGTTCTGTCCGGCACGAAAAGTTTTCCATAAGGATCTTCCTGCTTTCTGCATCATTTATGGAGTGTTAGATGGTTACGTTGCAGACTTCCAACCTAGAAGTTTGTCCTGGATCCTACTTTCGTGCGCACCAACCCAATCGCTGAACTCGATCTCCTCGACCGATAACCACCTCAGCCTGAGCTGATTCTCCAACCACGATGGAAGAAATCGACCTTTCGGAACCGGGCTCACGTCAAGGCGAAGGTGAAAAGAGAGACGGAGGACGCAAGAGAGCTCCGGCCGTAGTAGTATTCACATCTACATATGCATTATGGGCCACGTTCGCTCTGTAAGCCCAAATACCACTGCTGAGAAGCTGAAGGGTTTTGACCGGCGAAGTCCCATAACGCTGACACATACCGCAGAATCTACGTCGTCGGCTTCCTCAATTGCCTCACAGGATCGGTCGTGGCCAGTCTGACCCCGTATGTCATGTCAGATTTCTCCGGGCACAGTATTCTATCTGTCTTGGCGGTGGTGGTCCAAATCCTGGGCGGCGTGCTCAGGCTCCCCATAGCCAAGTTCATTGACGAATACGGCCGCGCTCGTGGCTTCCTCGTGGGGGCCGGCCTCACGGTCCTGGGTCTGAGCATCGAGCCGTTGGCTCAATCCCTAACGACAACAATCTTCGCCCAAGTGCTCCATGGCCTTGGATGGAGCTGGCTGGACTATGTCTTTACTATCATCTTAGCAGACATGACCTCGCTCAAGAACAGAAGTATGCTCATATGTCCTCTGATTTTTGAATCACTCGTTTGAACATGATTCCGAACCTTGAAGCATGCATCTCAGGGCAGAATGCAGGAGACGCCACCTCCCAGCGATTACAAGTTCCAACTTCCTTCTGCACTTCTGGGCGAGAGTTTGCTGACTCAATATGGAATAGCTCTGGTCTACGGCGTCTACGTGACCCCCTTGCTTATCACCAGCTTCCCGGCGCCCAGTATTGCAGAGCAGCTCTATTTCCGATATGGCTGGCGCACAATCTTTGCCTTTTCTGCCATTATGCTGTTTACAGCCTGTATCCCACTTGCTGTCACACTTTTCTATGCCCAGCGCAACGGCAGAAGGGTCGGCGAAACGGGTAGCAACATTACTACAGAAAAACATACAAGTCGTCTGAGACAATTCGCCGTCGAGCTTGACCTGCCTGGAATCATCCTTGCTATCGCTGGACTTCTCCTTTTCTTACTCCCGTTAACCCATCCACCTGGGGCTCTAGATGGATGGCCAGTCAGCACCTTCGCCACAATGACCGTTCTAGGAGTTTTTACCCTAGTGTGCTTTACTCTCTGGGAGAAGGAATTTGCTCCTGCCACTTGCGTTCCCTGGCGTCTATTGGGAGACAGGAACGTGCTTGGCGGATGCCTGGTGGCCATGTTCTCAGTTGCATCCATTGCGTGCTGGACCTCCTATTACAGTTCATATATTCAGGTGGTCCATGACCACACAATAGCCACTGCCGGCTACATTGTCAACGCCCATCCCTTCGCCTTCGCGCTCTCAGCCCCGGTTCTTGGAATGTAAGTCGTTCCGTCAAGCTGAATATCTCATGATGGTTTGCACAGAGGTTCTAATAGATCTCCAGGGTCATTCGAATGACGGGAAACTACAAGCTTCCAGGCTTCATTGCTGGTCCCATTTTGGCGATCTCCACCGGCCTTCTTCTGGAATTCCACGAACCAGACGCTCCTTTCCGTGCGCTCCTCACGTGCCAGATTTTCATTGGATTCGCCATGAGACTTTTCGTAGCATGTAGCCAAATGTCGGTCATGGCCAATATCGACCACAAAGACGTGGCTCTTGCACTGGGGATCTGGGGCACATTTGTCTCCATAGCGATCGCCATCGGCTCTGGCAACTCCGGGGCAGTATGGACGAGGGCTGTGCCCCGCGTCCTTGAACACGCTCTACCAGCCGACAGCAAGGATCTCACGGAGGAGATAGCCGGCTCTTTGATAAAACAGAAACAGTACCCGATGGGAAGCCTGATACGAGATGCCGTGATTGCATCGTATTGGGCAGCTCAGGAACAAATGGTCATCTTGGCTATCTGTTTTGTACCCGTGGCTTTCGCCTGCATATTCATGTGGAAGAAAACTGACGTGAGGAAGCCCGGCGACCGAGGAACTGTGAATGGGAAGGGTGTGATTTGGTAATCACAGTATAGCTTGACTAGATTTAGCATCGCCTTGGAAGGTTCATTTTTGTCATGAGGCAGTATTAGACAAACCACTCGACTATCAGCTTCAGGTCACTATTTTTGTATCATAGCCACAGAATGATCTTCGATGATTGTCCAGTCTCGATTTACTGTCACCAAGTAATTACAAATCTGTTCCCAACAATCAAGTGAAAAGCACTTCACTCAGCATAGTGTACTCAAACCATTACTTATCGCAATGACGCGTGGGAGCCAAGTCTGATTCGTTTGCAGAGGCAGATGCGTCTTCTTGCCGGCGCAAACACATTCAAGCTTTGCTGCCAATGGCCTAGTCCCACTCAGACTTGAGGCCATTCACACCCTCGGGGACCTCCGCCAGGGTCGTAATACGAAACCCTTGACGCAGGCCCTCGCCTTCATCGCTCACATCGTAATCTGAGATAGCCGTGTGCGCCGTAACACGATTATCCCACAGCGCAACCGTCCGGTCATCCCACTTGATGCGCACCTGGATGTCCTGGCTCTGGGCGATGTGCTGCAGCGCGACTGCATCAGCGGGATCCGACGAGACTAGGAACAAGCGTCTGAACATACCTTGTAAAGAAGCTGTAAGATCGCGTCCGACTCTTCGTCTTTGAGCCCGACGATGCGGCGTGTGAACCCAGGGTTCACGAAGAGGACCTTCTGCTTCGTGACTGGATGCACGCGCACAATGGGGTGATAGCTCTTGACTGGCTCACGTCTCACGAAGTGGCCATCTCTGCGGGCATTTTCCGCCTGCTGGAAGCCACTATGCTCAGCCCTCAGACCCTCCAGGAAGGCTTTGAGGGGTTCTGAAAGCCGGTCGTAAGCTGCTGCTTGGGAGGTCCAGCCGGTGTCACCGCCGGTCTCGGGGACTTCGAGAAGCGTGAGGAGGGTGATTCCCGGGGTTTGATGCTCATACGAGACATCTGAATGATATCCGGTGGTGGTGAGTCTGCTTGTGCTGCGACCCAGTCGGTATAGGTTGTCCTTGCCGAGATAGATTGAGTGGAACTCAATGTGGTCCTTGACGTGTGCGCCGGTGGGCTGCGGATGGTTAGTCGGCGGAAAGATCAGGATCGACCAGTCAAGAACCTACATGAACGTGAAGACGTCCAAAATACTGGCCGAATTCCTTTTGCTTCTCGGGCCCAATATCCTTGAAGTCTTGATCGCGGAACACCACAACACCGCGCTGAGCTATCAATAATGCGAGCTCATTCTTCTGGGTATCTGTCAACTGGGACAGCTGAAGGCCCGCGATCTCAGTACCGACACGGGGTGTCAGTTTGGTGACCTTCAAGTCAGAATTGTCCTTGGACAGAAGATTTGACTTTGCTGGATCCGCATCGATACCACGGTCTCTGAAGTCAAACAATTCGGTCGGCGGAAACTTGGTGGTTGTGTCATAGACGGGGAGGTATGCGGCATATTTGGACTGTTCTGTAGATTAGAATATATATGAAATATCCAGTTGCTTCCCGCGGCACTTACTGAATTATGGATTGTGTCATCGTATGCCACGGCAAGCTGAATGGGCCTGCCCTCGGCGTTGGCGGACTCCAGGGTTTGGGTGACTGTAGCCATCTTGATGTGTTTCCTGTCAGACTTTGAATTATGACATCGTCCATCTCGCGTAGTTTCGAGCTCTTTTATACCTTGATTTCAAATGCGAGTCACAGTCACCTGCTGTGGCATGTGTGATGTTAAACCAGTTGACGCGATCGCTGGAAGCACGACATTGTGCCCCCGCATTGCAAACGACCTTAGAACGTCTTGGACGAAGACGCAATAACAGACTGCCACCATCATTAGCCAGAGCCGAGAGCCGGGCAACATTCACTGTGATAGGTGCCAGGTCGGTATCGGCTATCGCATCAGTCATCTTGTGATTCAAGTGGGTTGGACTTGGATCGCTCGTCGTCGATTCAGACTCTAGACAGGCACGAGGATGGGATCCTAATCATCCGATACGATTACTCTCGCGAGTCTTCGTTCTAATTCAGAAGACAAGATTGTGTAAATCCTTCTCCTGGGCTGGCAGAGCAATTAGGCTCTTGCTGATGAAGCCGCATGAGGAGAGGCCACGGAATTGCTAGAATTTCAAGACGGGGCCAGCTCGACAAAGGTGTACCAAGCCTAAATATGTAATAGACAGTTACGAGTGAGCCTCGTGACACGTTCAGTACACAGTAGACGAAGGACAGCTATACCTTTCTGTTCTTACCAGATCTAATTACGAAACTCCGTCGTGTGGCTAGCAGATGAGCGCCATGTGAGCAACAGGATAAGAACATTGGACTTGTGCTATCAATGCCAGCTCACGCATCGATACGCATCTATCTAAGGATGTCGACGATTAACGACGTACAATGTCTACGCCTTTCGCTTGCCAAGGAAGACAGCCTTGGGGTTTGAAAGCCATGCTCCCTCTCGCTTCTCCTTTTCAACTCGCTCAATCATTTCCTGCAGCTCACGGCCCAGGTCAGGATCCACACGCAACATCTGCTGTGCAAACTCCTCTACAGACAACACATACATATCGTTCCAGAACATGCCCATTACCGGCGCGTCAGGATACACGACCCTCCGCACCTCCTCGAACCCATGCTCCTCCATCGTCCGGTCCAGCGTAGTCAGCCAGTCCCGGGAGCCGAGCAGCAGCTTCGACCCGTCGGACGTGCTGAGCTGGTCGGACATGAGGCGGCACAGGCGGTCCACGCCCGGGAACTCGCCTGCGGCGGGTAGCTTCCACTCGGAGCCGTGCACTACCTTTGCGTCGGCGGTGTAGTGCTCCTCCCACTGCAGGTAGCCGCCGGGCTTGAGAAGCTGGACCACATTGGCGAGGATGCGCCCAGGATTCATGTCCTTGATGACCACGGCCACGAGGCGCATGTGCACTACGTCAAAGGTGCCTCGGAGCTCGGCCGGGGGCGGAGTGTAGAAGTCCCATTCATGGTAAGTGGCGTTGGGCGGAGCGAGGTTCTTAGGGGGCAGCTGGGCGAGACTGATGTCTATGCCATGAAGCTGTGTGGTAGGGGGAAGCTTCCGGGACAGGTCGGAGAGCCAGATCCTGAGTCTCGGTCAGATCGAGGTCGAGACCACCAGATCAGATAATTAGAGAGGATGTGAGTCCTACCCGGTGCCTGTTGCGACATCCGCTACACGCGCATCTGGGGCCAGAGGCGGAATGTCTGGGTGCAAGTGAAATTGATACGTGTCTTGCCACAGATAATACTGATAGTGAAGCCTACAAGGGATCGTGATTAGCCTGGCACGCCACGAGGATCCGACTGGACACTCACCTTGTGGTCGCGTGAACATTGCGCTGGAACACGTAACCATCATCTTTCTCGGCCGCCATATTTGCAGAGGATTCTGGACCTGGTAGTACAGTGTACGACACGTCGTGCAGTCGTTCGTTAGCTCGAGAGCCAGACACACTTATCGTCGCCCACTGTTGTACAAAACGTGGCTCGGCAACACGGAAGATTTGAGTTTCACCATGCAGTCAGCTTAGAAAACATTAGGCTTTCACCACTCAGATGTAATCAGCAATAAGCCCGAGGTGGTTACTCTGTTGGTTTGCGTGCCCCTCCATCCCCCGCTATCAGTTTACCATTCGGATCCTTGAGTACCACCTTGCCAATCGCAAATCCCCCAACCGCCACTTTCGTTCATGCATGGGGGCTATGTACACAGTCCACTCTTCCTGCAGCCGCCAATGTCACCCATCTTTCTCACCCCAAGACCACTAGCAAGGATGGATCTTAGCGTACTTTTGTACCCTGTCGTCCTACATCGGACTTGTGAGCTCTTCATTACTTGGCACATACCGAGGTTCATCCCAAGGTACATAGTACATACTACAGTATATCGCTTATACTTGCACGTCACAGGGCTGGCTGCTCTGTACAGTATGACCACCGCAATCACTTGACCCTGGCACCATTCGTTCCTGGACGGGCCTCCGTATCTTGAATCTCAACTGCTCTGGAAGCTTCGGCAGTCATCCGAGTTCGATATTCGATGTGAATAGCATCATGGCGTCCGAAAAGGGCCGTTACCAGCCTCTGCGCGATCAGAGCTCTTTCTCCAGCGACGAAGATGGAGTACAGATTCACGATGGCTCACCATTATTACAGCCATGGCATCGACGAATCTCCATCTCCTCAATAGCCCTCTCAGCGCTCTGCGCCATCCTCCTCGCTGTCTCCTCGGTCCAGTTCTGGTTCATTCTGAGGCTTGAACAACGTCTAGTTCACCCTCACAGTGGGTGTCCTCCCTCATTTTCGATGCTTGTAGCCTCAATTAACATTCATTTGTAGCCCGCCTCCCCCTTGAGTATAATGTCCCGCTCCTCGCCAACAACCATTCCGCCTTTGACTCACCCAATAACGCCGTCGCCGACGACGCTTGGGATTCCATCGAGGCCGGCCACGGCGACGTGCTGCTCACCCCATCCGAGGCTTCTGCCCTCGGTCTTCCCCCTTCCTTCCAACACCCCTTCCGCCCAGAGTTTCAGGTGTACATCATAGACGCCTACCATGCGATGCACTGCCTCAAGGTGCTGCGCGACCACTACATGCGCATGTATCACGCGCACCGCTACGTCGATGACTGGCCACAGCTGGGCGATTGGCCCATTGAGCACGATGAGCACTGCTTCGACAGCTTGCGGCAGCACATCATGTGCCACGCCGACGACACGCTGCTATATAGCACGGGGCACCATGACGCAGGCGTCCAGCAGACCAAGATGTGCCGGAGCTGGGATGCGCTGCGGGACTGGGCGAGTGAGCGGAATGCGCAGTGGAAGGATCATATCAATCCCAGGCCCGAGGGTGAGATCTGGTGGAATTTTGATGATGGTGGTGATGATGGGTTGCCGCGGGGAGGGCTTTCGTAGGACGGGTGGGGTGCTGGTGGAGGGGTGAGCAGTCGGCTTACAGCAAAGGGCCGTGACTTGGCTTTACATTTAGGTCCCATTAGCGGAGGTTCTGTAGAAAGAGATGCTGTTGCTCAATGTTTTGTGGTGTATATGTGCGTAGAGAGCATGGAGGCTGCTTCACAAGAGAACACATCTAGAGTGACCTAACGCAATGTGAACGCAAGTTTAGTTCGAACACGCAGTATTTGTCTAAAGAAATTAATTCGTTTCATGTTACACGATTGTCAGGTAACTCAAGTTTCCTTAGCCGCGTCGTACTACATTTATCGCCGTACAACAGAAAACGTGGTACCACAGAAATGCAGTACTACAGAACATGTTGTAGAACACAAAGAATATGTCCTCATGACGCCTCAATGTCTATACACAATCAAGTTCGTGTCACAACAGAGACACCATATATACCCCACGCAACGTCTTTCCACTTAAGCTTTTTGCTCTTCTAGCACTCCACCCCGAGCTCTCCATTCGTGCACCCCTCTCCAAACCAGTCGTCCGGCTTTCCGAAATGCTTCCTCAGCGCCGGCCAGTATGGGCTATCCTTGGGACAGTACTTGAACCGCTCAAACTGGTTGATGAAGTCCGCCTTATGACTAATATAGTGGTAACAGCTCGTCCGCTCCTCAGCCCACCTCTCCAGTGCGTCCCAGTCCCTGCACTGGCGTAGCTGACCCACCGCACTCTCGGGGCTCTTGGTGATGGTGGTATAGCGCGGGGTATCGTCAGCCTGGCAGAGGATGTCCCCGCGCAGGCTGTCGAGGCAGTGCGTGATGTGCATGAGCGACAAGGACTGCGGCAGGCCCTGCTCGTACTCGCGTACGGCACGGTGTATGTTTTTGAGACAGTGCAGGGCGTGGAAGCCGTTGAGGACGTACAGCCCCTTGCTGTCGTCCCACGGAAAGGGCTGCGCGGGGAGCAGGTCGTGAGCGGCGGTCCAGTCGTTGTCGAGGGCCACGAAGCCCACGTCGAACGAGATGCTGTCCCAGAGCTCGCCGGCCGCGGTCATGTTGGTGTCTGCATACTCGGTGGACCACTCGAAGGGGACTTGGAGAGTGGGTTTGAGGGAAGCATAAGGGGAGGGGCAGATGGGGTTTGGGCGGAGGAGTAGATAGGCGTTGCCCGCGAGGGAGATGAATAGGAGGACGACAGCGCTGGCGAGAAGCCCATTGGAGCGCTGCGGCTTTGGCTGGGGATAGACGAAGCCGTCGTCCTTCTCAGTCAAGAGAGGTTGGGAGGAGGTGCTGCTGCGTTCGGAGTCTTCCATTGTCACAGGCGGGCATGAACATGATCGTGACGGGACATCAAACTCGTGGAGAGGGGAGACTCAGAGTACCTAGGAGAACAGATATCTCACTCACCGCCATAGTCGAACCGGATAACCAAGAGCCGAGGACTGGGCGTGGAGCATCTTGCATCAATGACCAAGACTGAGCTCCATTGGTGGTGGGCTGGCGACGTAATCGCTGCTCACGATCCAACCTGACCCAATATTTCTGATGTCTTCTCCGACATAGGACGACCAGGACGAAGACATCGTCAATGATAAGGTATTGCCGGTGGTGTGTACACCATGTCAGCCTGCCATCTAGACGTGGCGCAGACATTGTCCTATCACGAGGTCGTCAGGGTCGTACAGAAGCTGCAAGATCAGAATCCGGAAGCACGGATCCTGCGGAATCTTACAAAATCGCGCGGCGGCTACATGTTACTGCACTTCTCAGTGGTCATACTTCTGCCTACACACGTATGTTAGTTCGTGAGCTGATCGATGCACGTACTATACCACATATATGTAGTCAAAATATAGGGAGGTGGGGGCGAAAAGCGGGAGCAGGGCTGACGGGATCCATGGATGCGGGGATACGGAGTGCGGGAACCAGGCTCCACAGTAGTATTTAAGTAGGCAAGTACTTAGATAGTGACAAGTACACAGTGTAAGACACGGCCAGCACGGACTCCGGAAACGAGACCATACCCAACACTCTGGAGAGAGGCGAAAAGGGAAAAGGAGGAAGAGGGTGAGGGGCCTCTGAGACGATGTCTGTGCCTGATCAAGTGGACACCGCAGGACGCCATTGAACTTTCTTCAACACCCAATCATCACCGAATCTCAGCCGAGGAGACTCAGGAACAGCTTACGAACACCCCACCATCATCATGCCCCTCAAGCTGGTCCATCTCGAGTCCGACGACGAGTTCGACGCCCTCGTGCGCTGCGAGTTCGTCTCCTACGAGACGCCGCCCTGCAAGCTCAAAGAACTCTTCTTCCCCCCACAGGAAAACCGGGAGGCAACCATCCAGGCCGCCATAAAGCGCCAGACGGCATGGCATCGCGGCGACCCGACGTCGTACTGGCTCAAGGTCGTCGACACGGACGACAACGACAAGCTCCTGGGGGCTGCGTGCTGGCACGTCTACGAGACGGACCCTTACGCCGTCGAGTCTGACGAGGAATGCGACTGGTTTCCCAAGGGCGAGGAGCGTGATATAGGAAACACGCTCATGGGGCAGTTCGTCACCCCCCGCATGACGTACATGCGCAAGCCGCACATCTGTAAGCCTCTCAGCCCTAACTAAGGCGACGCGGGCGCGGGAAGGAATCAGGGGACGGAGCGCGGGCTGACCCTAGCGCAGTCCTCGACATCTGCTTCACGCACCCTGATGCACGGCGTAGAGGGGTGGGTAAGCTCTTGATGGACTGGGGTGTAAAGCAGGCGGACGAGCGCGGCTACGAGGCATTCATCGACGCCACGGATATTGGTCGGAACCTGTACCGGGCGTACGGATTCGTCGAGGGGGAGAAGCGGCAGTTTGACATGTCGCAATTCGAGGAAACGCAGCGGAAGAAGGAGTTGGAGGAGATGTTTATCCCGTTCGAGTGGTGGCCTATGCATCGTCCGGTGGGAGGCAAGTATGAGCCGGGAAAGGGAATGCTTCCATGGGAAAAGCAGTGAGCAGTTTAAGATGCAGCAGACGACGATTGCAAGACATGGTTTGGCATTGATCGATATCGTCATTTGCGTGAGCACTAGATCGATATCAACGTGAACTTTAGCCCGGAGCTACTATCACATGCTGTACAGTCCCAACTCCCCCTCCGGACCTCCGACCACATCAATGGTCCTTGATGGGCTTTGATAGTCTTTTGCTCATGGACTGGCTTTAAGACAGAACATAGACACCCTTACAAGCCATACCCTGGGCCAGGCTCCTCCGCCGCGGCCTCTCTCTTCAGGCCATAACCAGGGCCGGGTTCTTCAGCAGAGGCCTCCGCAGCTCGCTTCAGGCCGTACCCGGGGCCGGGCTCCTCCGCGTTGGCATTGGCGGCGGGAGCAGCAATAGCTGTGGCCAAAAAGCCCGTGAGGACAAGGCCAATCAACTTGGAAAGTTGCATGGTAGTCTAACGCCGGATACGTCAGTCAGTGCTATACGGCTGGAATGGCTTCAGTCGAACCTTTCTGAACTCTTTGTCACTCTGAGATTTCAAGGTTTGGTACGGCTAGCTTGATGGTTCGAAAGGTACTCAAGAGCTGATGCCTAGCAGGTCGCCGAAATGGGGAAAATACCGTGGCAAAGGCATATATATATAGAGCTCTCTTTCACACCGTGACATTGAAGTATCTATCAGTGGATCTCACTGACGCTGCCTATTGTGACGTCCTGTTGTAACACCCAGCTGTGACGCCCCACCTTCTATCGACCACTAGCCAGGGTGGGATGCATGTAAGACTGGGCGTCATGCGCACAGTCTAGCGGTAGTTAAATCATCCATCCGCCCAGCCGCTGTTGCCACCGTCTGATCTAGTTGCGCCGCTACCTCGGTACGCGCCGGTCCTGGACGTCTGTGAGCTCACTGGGCTGGGAACTGCTGAGAGATAACGATGAAGAGGACAGGGAGGTAGCAGCACGGCCGAGCGGAATATACTATAATTAGTAACCAGCCAAACACAGCATTATTCAAGAAGTAATATCACACGGGCGATAAAACGATTGTGTACGTTTATCAACTAAACTACTGGATCAAGTGAAGAATTAGACTTGGAAAA
>JACBFG010000014.1:1626406-1671003 GCA_013435955.1 Diaporthe sp. HANT25 | reverse complement strand
TTTTTTTTTTTTTTTTTTTTTTGTTCTTTTAAACAAAAAAAAAAAAACAGAAAGCAAGAAATTATTATAAGCAAGTAGGCTTAGAAGTAAAGTACTAAATTGAAAATCTTTTCCTAAAGAGGTTAAATCGTTTGCCTCATTATGATATTACCAGTATATTACTATCATGATTTGTGCTGGGCTTAGCTCATCCCCCGTAGCACTGCAGATTATTGTGTACATCACTAGCCTGGTTGCTCCAGGCATCATTGATGCTGCTGAGGTATAAGGTTCATTCTTTGGGGGCCAAAAGCTGATGTAAGAATGCCCACCACAGCACTCTTCCGTCAGCAGACCAACTTTGACAGGTGCGTTGGGGACCAGTAGTAGTGCCCACCGTTGACGTTGGTGTTCCTTCCTCTCTCTATATCACCGACCACGTTTTTTGATCCTTCACTAACTTCCAAAGTGCACATGTGGCGTTGAGGCGTCTTTGTCGCGAACATGTCTGCCTCCTCTCAACCGGTGGTGACGCCGGACGACTTCTCGTCGATACCGAGCATCATCAGCTGGTTCCTAGCCGTCACCTCGGTGCTTTTCGTCACCACAAAGATCGTCACCAAGCTGTCCATGACGCGCAGCTTTGCGCTCGACGATGCTGCGATTATCACCGCACTGGTACGACAAATCGCGCTCAACCTGCTGCGACATGACTGACGGGACTAGGCCTTCAGCATCGGAATGGTGATCGCGGTTTCAATACAAGGGCAAAATGGGCTGGGCAGAAGAGAGAGCTCGCTCAGCGAAGAAGAGCTTGTCATGTTTGAAAAGGTATGTCGCTGGAAAGCAGATTAAGTTCGCGAGATCTGCACGGAGATCTGACCGCAAGCAGAGCGTCTATGCCACGGACTTCCTCTACATAACGACCCTGTTCTTTTCCAAGTCCTCGGTCCTCGTGCTGCTCCGAGCGCTCACGCCCGTGCGAAATCACCAAATTTTGACTTACGCTGTCGCTGGTGTGCTTGGCCTGTGGGCGATATCTGGCCTATTCACAGTGGGATTCCAGTGCTCCACGCCTCAAAAGTGGGCAATCGTGACAGGCGAATGCATCAACCAGGTAAGAACTCCACCCCATTCGAAATCGCAAACTTACATAGGCTTACTCCTGAGAACAGACCTCCTTCTGGCTTGCATTCGGAATCCTCAACATTATTACCGAGGTCTTCCTCATCGTAATCCCGGCCGTCATCATGCGGAGCGTGCAGATCCCACAGGGTAAGAAGACCGTCATCATCCTGGTCTTCTCCCTCCGCATATTCGTCGCCGCCGCCATCATCCCGGAGCTCATCTTCATCGAACGCGCGGGGCAGTCGGAGGACCGGACCTTCGCGTCCTGGCCCGCCGTCGTCTGCGCGCTCTTCGTGCAGTGCCTGAGCATCGTGTTCGCGTGCGTGCCCTTCCTCAAGCCCTTCTTCGGCGCGCTCGAGTCGGGCATGATCCGCATGGACGACACGCGGCGGCGCGAGGGCCGCACCACGCGCGGGGGCTACTACTTCAACAAAAAGGCGGCGAAGCACTCGTCGTCATCGCGCGGCAGCAGCGGCAAGCAGAGCATAGGCAGTCGCCTCTACCCGCTGAAGAACTGGACGCACGTCGGCGGGGGCTCGCACTCCGCGTCGGTGGAGCGTGGGCCCGAGGACATCGATCGCCACTCGCAGCGGTCCGACTCGCGCATCATCCGCGCGACTACGACGTTCGAGGTCCGCTCGGAGGACGAATACTGAGACGCGTTGGTATTATTGAAGATAGTTTGGGGCTACTGTCTATACTTCTTGCCAGTTCACAGGTCTTGAATCCTACCATCGGGAGGCCTGGGCCATCGCGATGGTATTGTGTGTTGATACGATGTCATGAAGCGTCTACTGTGCTTAATCAAGATAGCTATAGAATCTGAAAACCGATCTTCCACGATCTCCGTCCTACCATCGTGTCCGTCGTGATCGGCTTGGGCGATACGATTCCCCATGATGGTTCACGGCCGAGACGGCCTCCCAAACGTAGGATTCACGTATCTGTCAGGAGTTCGCGTCCTTCCAACCTTAATGTACTCTCAATGAAACCGCGCTCGGCTCACTTTCTGTTCCTGAAATTGAAGGATTAGAGTTTCCCTTCGCAGCTGCCTCACCGGGTATGAGAGATATCGTCGGAAGATCCTTTTCCTGACCGGTAAGATTCTTGCAGAATGGAATCAAGCTGACCGGTCCTCGCGTAGGCAGACAGGTCGCATCACAAAATCCTTCTGCAATGCGGCCACTACGTCAAGCTAGCTCACTAGCCAGAGCGGATGGGATCTGCAAGGGAGGTGAAAAAGTACCAATTACCCCAAGACGAAAACTGGTGGTTGCCTACTGTGCCGTTGTGCCGCAGCGCTGACCACCAAGAAGACCAGGGCCCCAGTCGCGGAACAGCCTCCCATGTGGAAGGATTCCAACACAGTTACACAGTACGAATCAGGGCCCTCCGATCCGTGGAGGTGGTGCATGTTCTCCTGCAGCCAACGCGTTAATCCCGTCGAGACTACCATTATTGGCCTGGGAACATGTACGTCCGAAACTAGCGCTGACCAGGTGTAATCTAGCAACTCATTGCCGCGTTACACCCGCGCTTCCGATGCAGGCGCTGACGCCCATGTTCGACCACAGCCCCCACGCTGCGTTGCAGACCCTCATGCCACATTACAGTAGGACTGCAGAAGATTCTTTCGTGCATTATTAATGAGTTGTTTGATGGTCTTAACTCAATAGAGGACAAAATGCAACGCTTTTTATTAGTAGCTTTAATTATCACTATTTATTTATCCTGTATTAAAGATTACAAGAAACTTAATAAAAATATATTTAACTATTATTTAACATTTAACGTCTATTAGATTGAATAAATAGAAAATAGTATACTATTATTAGATGAGATCCGTGAGAACTAATACGTGGAAAGTGGCTTAAAGTCTTTCTTAGCAAATCAAAGAGCTCAGATAAACCTTAGTTGTTAACGGCCGCCCCCCCCCCCGGGGCAGAACAGATCAATATCCAATTCCAATTATCCAAATTGGCCCGTATGGGAAGGTGTCACCAAATCTGACGCTCTCCTATCGAGTTACCGGGTCAGCTGGAACCATGTGGAGAGACCTACCCAATGCAACCCCTGATCTAAACGCGGACCTGCACCAGGTGGCTGCGAGCTTCGACCTCTACGGATCTGTTATTTCCTTTCCAGTTGCTTTTACCAAAGTACTTGGTGCCACAACAACGACGCCTCCTCAGCATCCATCGCATCTACCAACCGCCGATCAGTCACCATGGATGTCGAGATGCGAGAAGCCCGACCGGACTCTAAGTCCTCACATGTCCATCGTCGCATGATGGTAGAGGGCGACCGCGACGAGATGACGCTGGCCCGTATGGGAAAGAAGCAGGTGCTCAAGGTTCGTCAGGCTGCTCCGGGAATAATGGATATACATTGACGAAAGGAACAGAGGAATTTTGGGTTTTTGTCCATGATAAGTTTCAGCTGCACCGTCCTTGTAACCTGGGAAGGTGTCCTGGTGTACGTGACACTTAGAGAAAGTCTTAACTACTCCCAAAATGCTTACGGTTCCAACAGTCTCTTCGCTACTGGATTCATCAACGGCGGCACAGCAGGTCTGGTCTGGCAATTCATTCTCGTCTGGGGCGGCACCTTGAGCACGTTCATCACCATCGGCGAGCTGGCCTCAATGGCGCCCACCGCGGGCGGGCAATATCACTGGGTTAATATGCTGGCACCAAAATGGAACCGAAACTTCCTCAGTTATATCACCGGGTGGATGACAGTCCTCGCGTGGGTGGCCACCATCGCCACCGGCGCCTTCCTGTCGGCCTCCATGATCCAGGCGCTGTGTCTGATCAACTGGCCCGACTACGCCAACGTGTATGCTGGGTGGCAGGGCACGCTCATCTCATGGGCCGTCGTCCTGGTCTGCGTCTTCTTCAACACCGTCGTCGGTAGCTTGCTGCCCAAGGTGGAGGGCAGCTTCATGATGCTGCACGTCCTGGGGTTCTTCGCCATCTTGATCCCGCTGGTCTACTATGCCCCGAAGGCGACCGCCGACGAGGTTTTTAACTCGGTCAGTAGCTACCAGAATGCAGGAATGTGGCCCACCTACGGCACAGCATTCATGGTTGGTACGCTTGGCGCGGCATTCTCGTTCGTGGGAGCGGACGCGGCAGTACACGTAAGTAAAGATGAGCGGCTCCCTTTGCCAGGAAATAAAATGCTGACACCCGCGCTAGATGTCGGAAGAGATATCCAACGCCGCCGTGAACGTGCCACGCTCCATCGTGCTCAGCATTATCATCAACGGTTCGCTGGGCTTTGGCATGCTAATCGCCATAATCTTCTGCCTCGGCGATCCCGAAGCTGCGCTCGAAGCTCAGGCGACTATCGGCTTCCCCTTCATTGAAGTCTTCATGTCTGCAACACAGTCCCTCGGGGGCGCAACAGGCATGACTGCTATTGTCGTTGCCCTAGCGTTCTCGTGCACTATCGGTTTCATGGCCACTGCTTCTCGCATTATATGGTCCTTTGCGCGTGATCGCGGGCTGCCCTTCTCCAAGATCCTTTGCCACGTAAGTATTCAGAGTCTTTAGTCACCCAGGTGAGAATGCGCTGACAGCAATTGTTCTCAGATCTCACCACGTTCCACGATCCCCACATACGCCGTCATCGTCGCCGCCACCATCCCGTGCCTCCTCGTTCTGACCAACATTGGGTCCACCGTCGTCTTCAATGGAGTTACTTCTCTCGCCCTCGTGGGCTTCTACAGCACTTATTTTGTCTGCTGCGTCCTACTTCTATACCGACGCCTAGGGAAGTCGATCCACATGCCCGACCCTTCCGCTCCCGCCACCGCTGCGTACAAGGACGAACAAACTGATGAGTATGTCCTGGTCTGGGGTCCTTGGCACGTCAAGGGCGCGCTCGGTATCGCCAACAACATCCTGGCATGCTGCTACCTAATTCTTATCTGGATCTTTGGCTTTTTCCCACCAGCACTCCCGGTCACATTGGCGAGCATGAACTGGAGCAGTTTGGTATTTGGTGGCACGGCCCTGTTCGCGGTGTTTTATTACATTGTGTGGGGAAGGAGACAGTACCGCGGTCCATTGATCGAAATTAGCTTGTAAAAGGAATTGTATTTAGTACGGGTATGGTTGATTGAGCGCAGAATTGTACATCAAAATCTATTCAAAAACTTATTCTCATAAATTCACGTGCTGTCAATGACAATACAAGTAGAACACCAGCGCAGGGAACCAAATATCTTTTTACTACCTTCAACAGGAAATTGGCACGGTCCGTGAATATGCGGACGGCTTTACAGGTGTTGAAATCTAAATAATGTCCGCAGTCAAGAAGTCAACCACTTCGGCGCACCTATCGCCAGTACGGCGCGGCAGTAGCCTTTGCAACCAACCAGGCCCGATCCAATGCCTCCACAACATCCTCGGGCAACTGGCCCTTCTCGAAATCCTTCAGATTCCCTTCCAGCTGCTGAAAGTTGCTTACACCTACGACAACACCGTCGTTCCCACCCTTAGTTCTGGTCTTCAAGGCCGAGTGGTGGACAACCCATCTCATCGCAGTCTCTAACAGTGTCAAATTATGCTTCTGTGTTGCCTCCTCAGCGATCATCAGGGCCTCCATGTTGGCTTTATTCAAGAAACGGTCGCGGTACAACTTTCCGTATTTATACGAGTCGGAGAATCGCCCGTCAGTTGGCGCAAGATCTGCAGACTTGATCTTCCCCGAGAACAAGCCGCCTGCTAGGGGATTGTAGACCACGATGTCCATGCCGAATTTGCGACAACACGGGACAAGCTCAGACTCGATATCACGGGCTGACCCCTGCATTAGTCCTGGGGCGTTTCAGACCGCAGCGTCGAACTTACTGATCACATTGTACATGGCCTGGTAAATGCTAGGTCTCACCCACCCTCGCTCCTTCGCAATAGTGCAGATCTCGGCAACTTCCCATGCTGCGTAGTTCGACAGGCCTAGTTGCTTGAACTTGCCCTCTTGGTAGAACTTGTTCACCTCCGACAGCGTGTCCTCGTACGGGACCGACCGGTCGGGTGCATGTAGGTAGAAGATATCCACTGTATCGGAGCCGAGCTCATTCAACGAGCTTGTGATGAGCTTGCGCAGTCGGGAGGGCTCGTGCATGCCAGGCTCCTCGGGATAGATTTTGGTCGCCAATGTCAAGCCGCGCTCCTTCCACTTGGCATCACGGGTCCAGGCCTCCTGTTTGCCGCCAACGTACATCCTCGCGGTGTCGACCTCATTGTAGCCTTGTTTTTGGAAGTAGTCGAGGTGTCTGTTGAACTCGTCCAGCTCTAGTATGCGCGCTCCTGCCTCCTCGTCCGGGCCTGATCTGTATTGAGCGTGATTGTTGCGGGAAAAGTTAGACAATGATAGACTCACCATAAGTCATCAATCCAAGGATGACGCGCTCTTTGGAAAGTTGCGATGTTGACGACATTGTGTTAGGATCTAACAAAGTCACGAAAGAAAAGGAAGTTTAGTCTAGCGTTTATCAGAATAAATGTAAACATCAATCAAAGTCACCGTGGCCGTTACGATTGGGATAATTCGGGGTTTTGATATCGGTTGTCGGGAGAGCTTCCGACGTGCAATCAACACTGGATTGCAGCTATCGCGATCGGATGGAATGCCGAATGGCGGGGGTGATAAACTACGAGCCCGAGATCGGTGTTCGGATGCTCTTCCGGAGCTCATCATTGCTTAGATCACTAGATTACATAGACGTGAATGATCATCTCCACGGAGATCTCAGATTATGGCGTAGTGAAGAAGATCCATAAATCTGGAAAACCTCACGCTTAATTTCCAACCTCATATTCCTCGCCGCTAACACAAACCGAGAAGGGTAGCCACCATTGCGACAAAATGCCCGGAAAATTTCAAAACCAAGTTGTACTCATCACCGGAGCAGCGAGTGGAATTGGGTACGTAGAACCAAGTCTGCCTTCTTCTTTGGTTGGATTATCGACGGCGAGAATTGCAAAAACAGCGTATCTAACAGATCTCGCACGCAGCCGCGCAACGACGCTTAAATTAGCAGGCCTCGGCGCTTCTCTTGCCCTCTGCGACATCAACACGACCGCACTCTCGAAACTGGCCTCTGAAATTCCGAGCGCCCCGCTTCTCACGCAAAAGGTCGATGTTGGCTCCGAGCCAAATGTGAAGTTGTTCATCTCCGCCATCTTGGAGAAGTTCGGCAGACTGGACCACGTGTTTAACTGCGCGGGCATCAATCCCACTAATATTCCCTTCGTGGAGACGACACTTGAGTACTGGGATAAGCAGTGCAACACGAACTTGAAGGGAGTATTCCTCATTACACGAGAAAGTTTGCCTCACTTGAAGAGGGGCTCGAGCATCGTCACTGTCTCTAGCATGAGCGGTACACGCGGCACGGCGCTGCAATCTGTGTACAGGTAATCCACCAACATCTATCTCTTCAGAAAATGAAGGAAGCTTACTAACGAGATCATAGTAAGACTTTTTGAATTAGAGCACACATTGCACGACCAAATGTGCGCTGCGTAGTTCTTGCAGTCCCAAATAGCGTCTCCCTTCCTTGCCTAATGCGCTCTGAGAGCGGATTCCACCACAACTCGCTATCTTCTGACTGGGAACGCGATGCTGATCAGGGCTAATACAGACATGACCAAACACGGAGTTATTGGGTTAATGAAAAGTCTCGCCCACGAGGTCGGTCCCCAGGGGATTCGCGCTAACTGCGTTGCCCCGGGTTATATCAACACCCCTACCAACTCCGGTATCGTAACCGGCGGCGAGGTCGTGGAAAAATGGGCCAAAGCGTACGTCAGCCATTTTCAAGCTAAGAAGACACATTTCTGACAGAAGTAGCTGCGCTTTGGAGAGATGGGGCACCCCGGAAGATGTTGCGGATGTCGTAGTTTTCTTGTTCTCAGACGAGTCGAGGTATGTCAGCGGGTCTGTCTACGAGGTTGACGGTGCAGTTAGATGGTGAACTAGATGGTATGACAAGGACCTGTCATTTCAAGCTACAGTGATTGCATGCCAATTTGGTAGCCATCTTCTTTCTTTTGCAGTTTTTCCAAGTAATATCCGCCGTCATGCCTCTGAGTTGCGAGCAAAATCTCTCTACCTATGTTTACATAGCACTATTCCTGTAACCCTAATCGTCAGAGAAGGCATTTGGTAGAAGATTCAAGGGGATCAATTTGAAAAGCTGCAAACGCAGACGCTGTTCTGCGCCGGATAGAAATAGGTTGAAAGTAAAATCTTGATCAGCAGCTAGTGTGCGTCAGCCGTGACTATACCTTGGTACCTACAGCAATGCTGAGACAGCAAAAGGCCCACTCGGTCTGGCAAATGTGTCTGACTGATTTCTTTTTAAGATGAAACAAGCTAATGAATAACCATTGGTCGCATGCGCTGCAACAAATGACAAGTGAGATGTCTCATTGGACAAATTGCAGTTGTGCTACTGATTACCTAGGTACCTCGATGCTGTGTGCCCTGAGCTGGGGGAAAGCTTGATTCCACACACATTCACCCCTCGCAGTCATAGTCACTGCTGACGGCCTGTCTGCGGGCTAGGTAATCTCACCAACCTTGATGCTTTTCAGGTCTCCGTTTTTGGGAAGCAGAAGGGACGGGCTGAAGTTTCGCTTCAGCCCTGGTGGTGGTTACCATTGGAGTTGCTTACGACAGACGGTCCAAATTGTCTATTTTTGTTGCGTCTTACAGCGTCGTCGCAAATATTTCAGGTCTCCTATGCGATGTCACACAATTTGTTCAACGGTTCCATGTGAAGCTCTTATATATACCTTATGCAGCAACCGGATTGAATTGTATTTTGCTCTGGTCTCTTCGTCATTCTTCTAACATCCCTAGCGATCGCAGCCTACCTTTTCTATCAACAAAAGTAACTCGAAATCATGGAGGAACCTCAGGGATTTCCACAGCCTTCGAAGGCTGGATACGTGGAGATGTCGCCACTACGCCAAATAGAGGCAACGACAATCAATGACAACGAGGCGCTATGGACCCAGTACATGGACTCATGCATCACCGTGGCGACTTACAACGCCGACACCAAGCTTCGTTCCCTATGCCATCTACCGGGCGGCCAGTACGAAGGTGTTGTCTCCCAGCTAGCCGACATCATCGATGAAAGCACCCTTGTCATCTTCACAAACGGCACCAGTGGCTCGAAAAACTGGCTGAAAGATCTCCATGACAGCATGATGAGGGCTATTGAGGCCCAACTCGACGCGCGTGGAAAGGAAGGGGGCGTATACAGGGTGTATTACACCGAGCCGGAAGATGACGCGTCCAATGGGTTGATTGCTGGGACATTCGTGATCCAGCCGGACGGTCGCTATGGGCGAATTCAGGCACAAAAGGGGCAGGCGGAAGGAAAGAAATCCTCGCGAGGCTTGAAAAGAGGGTCGAAGGAGAAGAAAGTACGGAAGTTCAGGATGGAAGGTTTCTGGAGGAAGATGTTCTGTTGTTGTGGTTGTTTCAAGTAGAGTCCTGCCGAAATGAACGATGATGGTGTTAAACCTCTGATGTCAATATACAAGTGCAATCGAGCGAAAAAGGTATGCTCCTAAACTTCTGCATTACCCGTCCAAAGCTTTGTCGTTGTGCGTGTTCCCACGCGACCGTCCTTCAGCAACACTATACTCAGTGAACTACGATGTGAATCCTGGTCCCCTTTGCCTGTATAGTCGTCCAAGGAATTACTGTTCTGAGTACTCACGTATCGAAGCCCTGAGATTCAACAGGTAACATGCATGAGCTGCTAGAAACCTAGTGTCATGTTACACTCACTCCTTTCCAGCATTGATACCGCCAGCTCATGAGCTCCAACGACTAGAGCTCCGATCTTTTTCTTGCTTTCGCTGCATAACCAATGCCTAGTAAAGGCATTGTGTGACCCCCGTAGTAGACCTGGATAGCATGAGGATAGAAACAATCAGACCATACAGACCCAATACCTCAGAGAAGATCAAGATTAGCACCATGGCAGTGTACAGCCGTGGTTGCTGAACATTTGCTCTTACTGCTCAGAGGTTAGTGAGGTCCAAGAGACCACACTGCACAAGTCGTCGACGGGAATTTCCTATTATGGAATATCTTACCTCCAGCATCACCGACGATGCCAATCGCAAAGCCAGCAGCCATCCCACACAGTCCGACAGCCAGGCCTGAACCCAGTTGGACAAACCCTGTAAAGAGCGACATCTTCTCGGCAAGGTCATTGCTGATTATCACACTAATGACGAGTCCATAGATTGACAGAATCTGGGCCATGACTGCACAAAGCCTGTCATGTTCAATCATGGCTTGTCAGCGTCCCATCACAATGATCAATCGATCTGCTGTTGCAAAGGGTTGCACAGCGAGTGGCACCTGCATACATGTTGCGCGTCCAGCTATCGGGTCTGATTATGGCAGCACTGAATACTGCACCTGATGACTTGGCCGTCCCATACGATGCTCCAAGACAGCATAGTATTGTAGCCATAGCACATCCCAATGCCCCAAAGAAGGACTGAACTCACTTCTAGTTAGCACTTGATTATAGGTGGAGACGGGCACAAAAGCTTCATTCNNNAAAAAAAAAAAAAAAAAAAAAAAAAAAAAAAAAAAAAAAGGAAAAAAAGAAAAAAAAAAGGTAACGAACGGCATATACTGGGCTATAAGTGTAGTCAGCATTTGTTCACAGGTCATTCTGTCCATTTGAGGCTTAAAATCAGGATTTAACGCACCAGCGATCGGGGTTATACGTGTCCATCTTCGAATCGTATTGGAATTTGGAAGCTGCCAATTGCTAAGTTGGAACTCCATGGGGCGAACAGTGACGTGATTAAGTAGTGACCCTGGTAGGCAGCAAAATAATGAGATATCAGGTTCAGAGGAATACAGGGCTTCATCCTGCTATCATTTGTCTAAAATCGCTCGGAACCCGATGACAATAAGACGGATGATCGGAATCCCGACGGGATTCAGGGAGCTAGGTGAGCAGCCGCTGGCAGGTCACACAACACGCCAGCTATTGCTTTTGAAGGTCCAATGAGATGTAGAAGAAAGGCCAAGCAGGCAGCAGAATAATATCAGCCATATTCGAGCCAGAAACGCTTACTGATGTGGCGTGTTTGCCCAATGAATATCGGTCGTGCAGTGAAAATGTGAGAGAGACAAACCAGAAGCGTTTGTGACCTCGCCAAGCCCCGCTCAAAGGTGAGACTTCTAATCATCCACAGAGACTATGGTGAGCTTGTATCACGAATTGTTGGATCCAATATTATGCTGATGTCTTTAATGTAATCACGTGCGCCACAAACCTTTTTTACAATAGCAAAAACACAAGTCAAGTTGCTCTATTCGATTCAACGCGCTCGAAATCATGACAGCTTGGTCCATCCGGTCACTTCAACGAACATTATCAACCTCATTGACATATGGACTCAAATTGATTCGACCTAGAATACTCGCCCATGTTTAGATACGTGTCTTGTTGGGGGCCATGAACGCTCCCATCACGCCCAACCTCAACGCGCCTGGATTGAGTCTATCTGGATAAAGTTCCATCATAGCGGAGAATAGTTCAGCCTCAGTCGCAGGTTCCTTTTGTACAAGTTTGCCGAAATCCTCTATATACTTCCTCGTGGAGTCCAAATGCCATATGCAATCAATCTCCTCTGCGCGTTTGTGGCCTGCCACAACATACGCCGGGTCCAGTGACCGGACCAATTCGATGCCCCGGATCCATTCATCTCTCTTCGCTTGGGTGTTTGCTTCCATAAGCATTTGATGGCACTGGCCATATACCACGTCTCCGCATACCGCAAGACGCAGAGCAGGCACCCATAGAATTGTTGAAGAATAGGTGTCACTATGGCCGCATTCCTTGGCTTCAAAGTCCCATTTGTCGTCGATTTGGAAACGACCGGACCAGTCTGCCGGGATTGGCTTGGCAAGAACAAAGGGTTGATGGATTTGACCAGGGAAGCGACTCTCCCACGTTGTCTTGAAGTAATTCTCTTCGATCTGTTGCTCCATGTGCGCCACAGTACCAGCAGTTGCCAGTGGCATAGCTTCTGGGAAGCGCTTCAGCAGGATGGGTATTCCAAAGAAGTGGTCACCATGTCCATGAGTAATATATATGTATCGAAGCTTGCGGTTCGGTGCGATACCCTCAATCCACTTAATCAGATCTTCCGTCTGCGAGACGGTGATTGGGGTGTCGACCAGGACTGCTTCGGTACTGGAGTAGATGAGGGTACAAGAGATGGGCGACCAGCCAACTCCTGGTCGGCCACTGATTGGAATCGACGGCGCAACGTAGACAGCTGAGCGAAGTTGAGATGACATGTTGTTATCAGTTCAGAACGGTGATGAGTTACACCTTGGTCGTGAAGATGAATTCTTCGGTGGAACCCGTAGCTATAAGTACGCATTGTGCCGTGACGCAGACATGTCATCAGGCGAAATACTGGTGCAGCCGTTGCCACTAACGGTGACCTCGGGCCACATTTCCAACACATGCTCTTTTGGTTATCATTGCCATTAATGCATGAAATGGATTAGTGAACGAGAAGATTGGGCCAAGGATTCCCCACACCGAGCCGAGGCCAGGTTGCTATGCCCGGCCCACCAGAACTCACAAGCACCTCCGGGTCGCAGCAGGGCTCATTTGACGTCGTCCGACAATTCCGATCCAACAATTCAGCTCGCTTGTCAATTTGAGGTCCGAAAGTATGGAAGGATGTTTAGTGATCTTTGCAATGCCGAGGTATGCGTGCGTGCTCTCCACGTCGGAGCCATGGCATCCGCTCTCAACCCATCAAAAGGTGGCTTTCTCTGAGAATAAAAGACCAGCAGGTTGTCTAGCCAAATTAGTATCAACCCAATCCAACCACCACTTTCAATCCCATCACAGAATTCCAGATTCAATTATCATCAATCATGCCGAAGTGGGTATTCCAGGTCACGAAGGGCGCCCTTACCAGGGAGGACAAGCAAAAGCTTGCGCAGGGCATGTCAAACGTCTACACAACCTACGGGCTGCCCGCATTCTTTGCTCACACTCATTTCATCGAGTTTGGACGAGACGACTTCTGGTCCGGTGGCGAGTCCGTCGAGCTGTCTGCGACCATCTCCATCTACCATGCCGCAGCCAATGTCCGAAACAAACAGGAAGGCGAGATGTTCCTGAAGGCCCTGGATGATGTCGTCCGCCCGGTCCTGAAGCCCAAGGGTATCAGGTGGGAGTCGAATGTGTATGAGACTCCACGCGACTTTTGGAGGCTGCAGGGCATGGATCCTCCAGACTTCAATAGCGATATGCTCAAGAAATGGGCCAAAGACAATACCTTCACCGATGAGGATGAGGAACAGCTTCTACGCCAGCAAGGCTACTTTGTATGTCAAATCCGCTGAAAAAATCATTTACAGGTGTATCGAACTGACCATAGTAGGACGATTCCCGCTGGCAAATGCCAAAACACTAAGGCATCACATGGACAAGGAATGGGAGCCAGGGCTATGATGTAATGCCAGAGACTTTTGCTCGGCCGTTTCGGCTTATATGACCATTTGACGCCCGTGGGTGCAGTGATGTCCATAGACTTGGATCAATTTGGGGTACCTCATCACTTCTTCCATTGTTAGCAAGCATGGATAGCATCACCAGAGCTCAATACATCACCTTTCTTCCCGCGGGACACTCCCCCCAACCCCCGGGGATGTTAGCTCTCACCAGCTTACAGCCCACGTGAATCCATCTATATGTAAGCCCTAGGCAAGCATCTTGTTATTCAACTTCGCAGCGGAATCTTGGACCTCGAATGTATTTCGAGGTGCTCCATAGCTGATTTGGAGAAGCCATGCCGGTCTTCATGCGCTGGCGAGGCAGTCAAGCTTGCTTACATGCGCATTTCCCAGCGAGCCCCCCTCTTCGTCCAGGAGAGCCCGATACATTTCCCCGAAACATTTCCCCGAAATACATCGTTTTCAGATATCAGCACACATTGAAAATTCCAGGAGCTTGAAATGAGTCCAAGACATAAAGTGTGTGGTTGCCTGCATATGTAACTTCGTGTCGGAACCATCGGACATGGGGACTTACTTGGTCTGGATCTAGAGGCATTTCTCAGATGGGCTCGTCACTTCGTCCATTCTATTTCTCTCCTACCCAGCGCGAAAAGTAATCACGGCGGATAGGCAAGGCGACATGTCGGCTCCTCGAGCTCTTGGCATGTATCAACCGTCGATATTTGGAGCGACACACATGCTTCCCATGCCCTCTCATTAATTTCACGTCATTGGTGCGACTTTCTCGTGCCGAAGCTGACGTACCGACAGCGATCGCGTCCTTCACGCGTTCTTTTTCGTGAACCATCCGTACAATGATCCACCGCCGTGCACGGTACCATTCGGCTGACGTCTGTTCACATGTATAGAGGACGCTGACACACGCTAGTTTAGTCTGGTGTTCCTCAACGGCGACTAAGAAGACCAGGGACCGAAGCTGTGTGTGCCTTGAATATGATTGCACAGGTACTGCATCGAGACGAGAAGCGTGACACAAGGCCCCTGATCTAAATGTCAACCTTTCACGTGCGGTTCGTGTCCTGAGACCGTCTCGTATCAGTGCAGTATAGTCCTGATATCCACACCTGGAATGTATCGGATTCGGGTGTCGCATGGGGCCTTTCTGCAGAGGGAGCTGAGAGCGTTCCTCTAAACCTTTACACAACCGCGGCAGTCTCTTCAACACACTCTTTCGTGACGAAGCGGATATCCTCGACAACAGCAAGCTGGAAATGACAGAGCTCAGCCAATGAGGATAATCGTCGCGGAGGCTACCTGGAAACTTGGAGGAAGACGATAAGTGCGAGTTGGAGGAAGGTGGCAGTTCAGCGTGGAGCGGTTTGTCTGTGGAGTGACGTCCACTCACATTGATCACCTCTCATGTCTCTCAAAATACCTACGTGTCATGCCAGGCCATTGATCAGCTATGCATGCATCGACACATGCGCCGACAGCCACATTCAGAATAGAAGCGGAGGGCAAGCACTTATATTGTTGATAGAAATGATGCTATTTTGAGGTTGATGGCCTGTCTGTTTGAAACGGTCCCTGGAGCATGATCTCCAGTTGCGCATTTAGACTCTCCGAATCCCGGAATTTCCCGCGGCCCATCCCTGAGCATGCTCTTGAACCTCTTCCCGTGTTGGAGCAGGATCGAGCTAGCCGGCGACCCAACGAGAAGTGCACATGTGTGTTGCTAGAGTAATCTAGAGTAATAGAACAGCAGATAAGGGTGGTCGTCGTCGTCGTCGACGTGCGTCATTTCACACCACAAGGCAATAGACATGGACCACTGGGAAGGAGAAGTGAGATTCGTCGCAGGCCTGTCTCTGTTATCGGCCGTAGATCTATGATTGTCTCGTCCCACCATGTGGCATCCGAGTCAACTGCCAGTTTGCCCAGTCTGTCGGGGCACAGACGATGTATCGGTAGCGTGGCAACGGCCGGGATGATAGCTCTCTGAATGAAACATTGACAAGTCAACGGGCCACACGACCCAGACATTCAGACACGAGAGTCATTTGGGGCCAGTTGGGGAAGAGGAGGAGAGGCAGACTACTGTCGACTGTGCAACCTTATTCCCGGGTGTGTGGACGGATGACGCGGGGGGCTGGCAGGGAGTTGGGGGACGTCATCGACGGGCTGGCGGATGGGACCGAAGCGTGTGGCGAAAACCTTGGAACAACATGCCCCCCTGCCCATTTGAGGTTAATACCACCGTCTCACCCATCTGGGCATTCTCTGGCGCCCAACCCCAGGAAATCCTACCTCATCCTTTACTTCTCTCACCGTCCATCTCACACCGTCGAAGCGCTTCAGTAGACTGTATGTACAGAGTAAAAGCTGTAAAAATGAACGCATAGAAAAGGAAGAACACGTTCACACACCACACCACGCCATCCGCCTCTCTTTTATCTCTTACCCACAGCCATGGCACCTGAGCGGCACGATCAAGACAGTAGTCGATCGCGGCACTCACATCGTAGCCGCCGTGATCGCGATGACGCCTCCGTCGACAGCGGCTATGGGGGATCTGCAGCAAACTCACCAAAGGACACCCACGATGTGCAGAAAGACGCGCTTAGGAATTACCACGCCGAATCTGCCAAGCATCATGCAGAATCAAGCAGGAGATCAAGCCGGTCTGAAGATGCGGAAGTGGCACCCGAATCGAAGGCAGAAAAGGAGGAGAGGGATTCGGACAGTGACTCGGACTACGACCCCAGGGACAAGTACTACCTCAAGGTCGACGACGATGAGTACAACAAGATGACTTCTGCTGCAACGGAAGAGCCCGCCAAGGTCGCCCGGGACCGCGATGGTGCGGACAGGGACAGGCGAGACCGACGGAGATCTGATGCTTCCCAAAGACACGTCCGCGAACGCCGGGGAAGCACTGCATCGGAGAGAGAGAGGGGAAAGACGCGAGAGGCGCGAGAGCGATGCGTCAAACTCGTCGAGACGAAGCGATCGCGACCGGCATCGAGAAATTGACAGAGACCGTGACCGGCATAAGTCGGTGTCCTCGCGTCGGCATTCCACAACATCCGATGGGAGCGACTCGGGCGACCGGCGCAGAAGACGCTCTTCTGCTGCGCGCTCGGACACATCTAGCAACGTCTCAGAGAGCCATGACCGCAAAGATTCATCCCGCCGTCGAAATGACGCATCAACAGCGTCGCATTCTCGCCACGACACCCACTACCGCTCCTTGTCTCCCATCCCATCCGACTCGTGGGAGGAATCAGAGGACTCACAGGAGAGGTCGCCCCGGCGGCGAGGGACCAGCCGTTCTCGCGCCCGCTCCGAAAGACGCTCCGACGCGGGCTCCAAGACAAGCCCCAACCGGAGCAAGAGCCGGGACGAGTCAGCGCAGCACATCGACCCGGACGGCGAGGCGGCCAAGAACTTCCTGGACAAGCTGACCAAGGGCATCGACATGAAGTCCGTGGGCAAGGTCGGCCTCGATGCCGCCGCCGTGGCGGCCATCAAGATCGCCGTCGGCACGCAGATCCCGTGGAAGCAGCGAATTCCGAAGACCATCACGGTCGGCGCTGCGGCTGCGATCATGGACTTTATCGTCAAGAAGACGAATTTCAAGCCCAAGGGCATGATTGGCACCATCTACGCGAGGCAGTTTGTCGAGATCGTCCTGGCCAACTTGATTATCAACCCGGTCAGTACTAAGGTTACTGGGGCGGCGCAGAACGCCAAGGGCAAGGCGACCGCGGGTGGCGGAGGAAAGAGATGACGACTTATACGTGTGTGATTGGTTCCATTTGTGACAGTGGACGGAATCGGAGGCAGACTGTATTTTATGTATTACGAAAAGATATACCCAGCGACGCGATCAATTGGCAGCAATGTATTCATACTTGTCACTCAAAACATAGTTGCGCATTGCAACATAGAATGCTAGAGAACAAAAGTTACGTCTTCCCAAGGGAATCATCTCCAGGATGGCAGGGACCATCGACATCAACTGAATCAGCATGTATCCTCTTTATCGTCTATTATTTGCCTGGGCTTGGAGTGTGCGATATCAACAGTCGTGACTCTTCCGGTGGCTGCATGGCAGCTACCACGGTGTGCTCGCACCACCACATTCTGTCCGTCAAAGCCAAAGAGACACACTTCAGGATACGGTGAGCCTGAATCCGGCTCGTCATATCCTGTCTGGCTTCTGCAGGTGGACAAGCAAGGTCTTCAGCAATGACGAATGGCTGGGATGGCTCGCATCCATGTGGCTTGGGCAAAATGTTAGTGCTGACGGAGGAAGCCACTTTATGGGATAACAAGGAAACTTGAAAGGAATTATCTCCGAATATCCGTTAAAGACGGCCCATCCCAAGCAGTATGATATTTCTAGTCTTACGATTGAGGACTAGAGCATGAGGTGATGAGGCTAGTTCGACCAAGCCAGGAAATGTCACTAATTTGTTTTGTGTCTTCGCAGAACACTGTAAAAGCAAAACATGCCCGTACATCTATTTAAAGAATCTAGAAGTGCTCACTTATCCTACGTGTGTGTGACACCAGCTTCGGCCCCAGTTTATCACTTGGCTGCATCTGACCTGCCTTTTGTTATCGCCTCGTCCCTGCATGTTGGCAGCCATTTGTTATCACATCCTCCTCTGCATTTTTCAAGCAACAGCCAGACCGGTCATTGATTCTAGGCGACCGAGTGACATCTCAAAAATATTCGAGAACAAAAAAAATTGGGATTCGGGGCTGCCTCAGACCGGGACGCCGTCTCCCGACGTGCATTTTCTTGATAAAAGGACGGACGGACGTGGAGACCACTCGACGGCGTGGGTAAAGATTGTCGTCAGTCCGTGTTAGAGATCCAAAACGATTCAGCCCTCTTTTTTTTCGACGAGTGGCCGGACCAACCAGAATTGTGGGACCGCGCCGAGTCTTTGAGTTTCAAAACGAGCGGGTTCGTCGATGTTTCGAGGCATGATCGGCCTGTGCTCACTCTACCCTGAACGACCTGTCAAGCAAATTGATCGCTCGTGGATTATGCTGACTCTTGGTTGTTGGATTTCGCGGCAACTGTTGCAAAAATTCACAGGAAAAAGATAAGCGACTTGAATAATGCTCTTGAACCGACTCTCATGCCGTAGGTATTCAATACTAACGGAGCCCACGAGTCTATTAAGATATCTATTAGACAACAAAAGAAAAAGTCATTGATCATCGGTCACCAATCTAGGAATACCGGCTCGCATGCGTGTGAAGTTCGAGTGAAACCACCCGCCATTGCGTTTGTTCCAGTGATGACAGTTGTCGAGCCTTGCCCTTCCAATAATCCGGGAACCCATCAGAATCACCTGTGACGGTGATCTGTATCAGTACATCGGGGCTGGTTGGCCCCACAGCCAAAGCCCCAAACACCGTAGATAGTCATAATTCATGAATCCATTTACCACAGCTGGTGAGAGCGGCGAGACTTGCGCGACTTGCGGGACTTGGGAGCCTCGGCACCAGCATCATCCTTCTTGGTCAGCGCGGCGCCGTCGGCCCCGATGTCGTGCATGAGGTTCGCCGAGCGGCCCTGGTTGTTGTTCACACTGCGCGCCTCAGCAGTAGCATTGGAAGCGGCACTCTTGGCCGCCTTGCTCTGCTGCCGGGCGTCGATAGCAGCGTCGTCAGTCACGGCGGCGCGCTCGTGGTTGACGCTCCGCGCCTCGGCGGTGGAGTTGGACGCCGCGCTCTTGGCCGCCTTGCTCTGCTGGCGCGCATCGATCGCAGCATCGTCCGTGACCGCGGCGCGATCCTCGTGGATGCTCCGAGCCTCAGCCGTCGCGTTGGAGGCGGCACTCTTGGCCGCCTTGCTCTGCTGGCGCGCGTCAATGGCGGCATCGTCCGTCACCGCGGCGCGGACCTCCTTGCCGTCACGCGTCTTGAGGCCCACGGTGTCTGTGACGTCCCCCACGGTCCCCGTGACGTCACCGACGAGGTTGTCAACCGCGTCACCGAGGGCGCGGGTCTCCTCCTGGAAGAGCTTCTTGGATCTCTTGTTGTCCTTGACGCTGCGGGCCTTGGCGGTGCTGTTTGCGGCGGCACTCTTGGCCGCCTTGCTCTGCTGGCGCGCGTCGATGGCGGCCTGGTCGGCTACGACAGCGCGGGCGACGCCCTGGCACTCCTCTGTGTTGCAGACGCTGCGGCCGGTGACGAGGCTGCCTACTCTGGGCTTTAGGGTGTGTTAGCACGTTGATATAGAGATAGGCTGGTGGGCATGTAAGTGGATACGGGAGGGGGTTGTGGGCACATACCATGGCGTTGGCGGCGCCAATGAGGGCGACGACAGCATATGAGAAACGCATATTGGCGGTTGGAACGGGAGACTGCTTGCAGTGATTGTGGTATATAAGTGAAGGAGACAAGAGTGAGTGGAAGAGCCGGTAGCCAGACCGTGGTTTGAAGGATAGGTGATGTAAGGAAAATGAAAGCAGGAAACTTGGTCGATGACAACTATGAGAAGAGTAAAACGGTGGTATGATAGAGAAGAAGGGTTATTTATGATGACGGGCTTCCGAGCACTAACTACTCACAGGGTGTGTATCTGTGTGTACGAGTGAGTGATGGGCGCGTATCGTGGGCCATCCCCGTCTCGTCCCGTCCCCATCCCTCACCTCTCACCTCTCCTCCGTCCCTCCATCCCGCCAT
Source organism: Diaporthe sp. HANT25 (assembly GCA_013435955.1). Classification (NCBI taxonomy): domain Eukaryota; kingdom Fungi; phylum Ascomycota; class Sordariomycetes; order Diaporthales; family Diaporthaceae; genus Diaporthe; species Diaporthe sp. HANT25. Next base: position 1,650,636 of record JACBFG010000014.1, on the reverse strand, counting down.
CAAGACGAGCCATGTCGGGGATTTCCCTCGACGGCACTTGTCTGAAGATCCCATCCATCATCAACCCTCAACCCAGCCCCGGGGCACTGAACAGGGACACAACATCCCGGGCAGGGCTGACGATTGGAGCAACGATCAGCATAGCTTATCTTGTTTTTGTCCTCTCACAGTCTCGCCCTTGTGTGGCCGTGTTACCAAGGCGTGACTGCCAGGACTGCCCAGACTGCATATCCAGTCACCAGTTCTGCGTCAGGATATGTGGGCGCGGGTACCACTTTTTCAGCCTCATCAGAAACATCCACCCAGCCCACCAACGCTTTGTTGTGGTGCAAGAACCCGGTTGCGAGGGTGCAAGGTGCAAAGCAACAGGGCTCGAGCCAGGCCCACACCCCGGGCGGCCAAGAACGATCGTCGGTAGCCGAAGCTCGGGAGCGGCTGGGCGCCCAGGGCCCGGGACAGGAGGTTCGTCGCAGAAGGTTTGCTGAGACTTGGGAGATAGGGCCACTCTGCAAGGCCATTAGCAGAGCGAGCCGCCCACACCATCCCAGATAGCTTCACTGCTACCTGCCGCTCTCGTTCGTAGGCCCCTGACTATCAACGTCTCCTGCTGTGGCTGCGTGTTTGACCCATCCGCGGATCCAAGGTGCGCTGTTGTTTGATGTCGCAGAAGCTCTCTTTGTCCATGTGAAGGGTTCACCCCGTCACGAATCAACGTCACTCCTTTTCGCACGCCCACCCTGCACTCTCCGTCAAACACGGCGCAATCAATCGGCGCTGCGTCGGATGTATTGGCCGGGGCTTGGGAGCGTGGGTGGGTGGTGGTGAAAAGCGGGCCGGCATTCTGTCGTGTCGGATGGAAACCAGAGGTCGGACGATTCATGAAGAGGGACCGACGCCCGTTACTTAGTGATCGGCCTGGGTTCGCAGGACCCGAAAGGGGACCTGACTGCCGACAGGCCACTGCCGATCGTTCGTTGATGTCGTCAAGGCCCGGCCAACAAGTCATGACCAGCTCTTGGTGCACGACAGATGCGAACATCATCCTGTGCCCAACTGATGAATTTTACCCTCAGCTTGAATGCAAGTCCATCTACGCGAGCAGAATTGATTTGTACCACAATGCAGTTATCCCTCCAAGCCATTTGTCTGCACCACGGCGCCGTCTCAAACATCAGACGACGAGATGAAGCCGTCCCGTGCCATCTCACCACCAATCCAAACGACGATATATCTAGATCACAAAAAATTCATCTGTTCTTTTTACGCATGTGAGACAGACAAATAAGGTTAAAAATAGGCAACCAACAAAATGGCACCAGGCCCTCTTCTACATGTCACCCTGAGGGACTTCTCTCGCGTGGGAAATGGGGAGCCGGCAGTGAAGGACGGGGGGATGGGGAAAGCAGCAGTCACACAGAACCCGCATGAGACTCCTCCGCGTCTCCAGTCTGGACAGGTGGGTTTGCTCGGTGGGGATAAATGGGCCACGAGAGCGAGCAAGCGAGCGAGTGAGAGGCTGGCCGGATGAATGAATGGGTCAATCCCCGGAGTCAGGCCTCTTGGTGTGTGAGCCCCATCGCAATCAACATGAGCTCATCCAGACCACTCACCCACCCACCTTGACAGCACGGCAGACAGAGTCTAGGCGCGGGCATACCCACCCACCTGGGCACACCTGCGAGCAGTGAGACCGGCATTGGAGCTACCCATCCAAGGGGTCCGAAGATCTCGATCCTGATCTGTCATGGCGCTGGGCCTTGCTCTTGCAGCGGTTGCAAACAACCCGCCGTTACTGTGGGGCCTCCTGTGGTGAGCATTTGGTTTTGAGAGTACTGTATTTCTGTACACCTTGTTGTTGTACCGTGATACCGTCTCTATGAGCGGGCCCGTCGTTTGTTGCCCACACTATCCTGAGGATTTCCAACCCCATGGCCCTTTCTCCAATGAAGTAAACCAAAACTCCTGACTTTTCCTAAGCGTCATGTAGGCCATCAGGGCCATGTTGGGCCATTGTTTCTAAACGGCTGTCCGTCACTCGTGGTCCTCCACATATCCCTCTTCTTCGCCGCCCTCCTCGTCATAGCCATCGGCTTCCTCGTCATCGTCATCGTCGTCATCGTCGTCCTCTTCACTTGAGGTCCCCTCGCCCTCGCTCTCGCCTTCGGATCCGGGGTCATAATCCTCTTCGTCCTCTTCGTCGTCCTCGTCTTCACCGAGGAGCTGCTCGGCGAGAGCGAGCTGCGTGAGGTTCTCTCCGAGCTGCTCTCCATTCGCATTCGTGCCAGGGTTCGCGTCGTCGGCACCGGCTGCGTCTCCCTTAGCGTTCTCCCGCAGCTGTCGCTTGGCCTTCCTACCCTCGGCCATGGAGCGGTTGTTCAGGCCGTGCCGCCGCACGTAGGTCTCGTCGATGGTGCCGTAGTCCTCCTGGTCGATCATGGCAAACTCGATCTCTTCCGTCAGTGGCGTCTCGTCATCTTCCCATTGTGTGCCTGGCTGGCCGCTCTTGGGGTTCTCCTGTTGAGGCGCGTGTGACACGTCGACTTCCACCACCATATTGAACGTCCTCTGCAGCACATTCACGTATGAGACCGAGTTGATTCTGTCGAGCGGGATGAATAATAGTGGCTTCTTGAATCCCCATAGTATGCCGTTCGGTAGGAAGAATAGAAAGCCGTCCTTGCTGCCCCTGTGCGCTCTGACGTGCACAGCCTTCTCCTTAGGTCGGTGAGGCTGTCGCAACGCGCTGGCAAAAACGCGGGGATCGGTCGACACGATTGTGGCTGTCGTGTTGTTGACGGACTGCAGCTGGCTGCTAATGGCCCAGTGCATGAGGGAGCTGTAGCTGTCCGACACCTGGGCGGCGGTCTGTGCTGCGTAGCCCCCGACGATGCCAGGTTTTGGCGAGGTGGCCGGCACGCTGAAGACGAGCGGCTCAAAGTCGGCGGGAGGGAAGGATTTCGTGGAGGAGAGGGCTGTGTTGCGTGGGAAGAGGATGTAGTGGAAGTGCAGCTGTTGCTTCTCGGGGATGGGTGTGTACAATACGTATTCTGTCGGGTCCATGTCAGTCCATACGTGCGCTCGTAGGTCCACAGGCAGGCAGCAGCACAGAGAAGGATATTTCTACGCACCTATTTGGCTCCAATCGTACACCATGCCTTGAACTGGTGTGGTCGTGCCAACTTGCTTCGTGTACAGGTAGTTCTTGGTGAAACAGAGGTCGTACTTCTTCCTCTGCGGGATGGACACGCTGACCTCCTTGACCTCGAGCAAGATGACCTCCTTGGCCGCTGCGTTCGCCATATCTATCAGCAGGGAGTCGGCACCGGCGCCGACGACTGGTGTCTGTTGTGTTCCGGTTGCGGCCGTCTGTGTGGGTGATGGCAACATGCCGTGTTGACTTATGTTTCCATTCTCGACAGCTGTGCCATCGTTTTCCTCGACTCGTCTTCGTTTTGCGCTGGGCTCGCCTGGGGTGTCTTTGACCTGTTCGGAGATGAAGCTCGCGATGGAGTTGAAGAGGGCAATCCGTTCGGGGGTGTCTACGGCGCTGTGTCAGTATGGCGATGTCTGTGAAAAGCCTGCCAGGACTGCAGTCTAGACAGGAGGTTTGAATCTTGTCAGCGCACCTGCAGCTTGCTTGATCCCCTCGATGATGTCGGGGCGGGTCGCAAACACAAGGCCGAGCCTCTCATTGTCGAGAGCGGCCATTGTGGGAGAGTGATTGCGCAGTCTTAGCAGGAATACAACAGTCGGTCAGATGGACGGTGTATGCGCAGTGAGGAGAAAAGCGATCGGTGGAGAGTATTGCGAAGCGCAGCGCATGTGAGAGTCGAGCAGCCGGCGTCGCGAAATGCCAGATGCAAAAGTTGGCCTGCGAAGTCTATTTAGCGCTGAGATGCACAGACGCGTGCGCGTAAATAGCGACCGGTCAAGGGTCCCTACCAATTACGTAAGGTGCGAGCCTGACCTCTGGATGGACGTCAGAAGCCACCTTCTTTCTCCTCGTCCTCTTTCTTTGTCAAGCGAACCGCACCCTTGTTGTGCGATTGCAGAACCGTTTCTATGAGACGCATGAATCAATGACCGACCACCTGGGTACTTCTAGCAGAGATAATGACTGGGTTCGTGAACCATATCTGAGACTGGACACTGACATGGACCGAGGAGCTCGATCGTTTCGTTGCCGTCGCGGCGTATTCAATCACGGGCAAGAAGTCTTCTTGGAGGCTTCCGTGAATCTGTATCATTTCTGTTTGAGTTTCTTGTTATCTTGCATCTATCACCCTGCCCTTTGACCTCAGCCGGTGACGGTCAGGTCAGCCCTCGATCTCACTTCGACTTGCGTCTCATCAAAAGTGAGATGACCATACTACTGCCCTCAAGTGCTACCAATACTCCTATTGGCCAGATTGCAACTCGAACGATTCGTCGTCCCAGAATCCCCAGTTGAAATATTGTAAATGCGAGTGTTCTGATCCGCCAAAATACTCCGCATTGGTATGTTCAACAGCGTTCTCGATTATGCCGTTGCTGAGAGATGCCTCGTCCATCACCTCCCTTACCACCAAGCCAGGCGTCGTTGCATTCTGTGTCGCCGGCTGATGCCCCAGGCCTTCACATGTTCCCCCTTTAGCTGCCTTGCGGTAGTGACTTGAAGCAAACGAAATATCCGCGGGAATGTTGCTTTCCTCTGCAAAGCTGCAGTCGGTCTCGGCCGTGGAATCGTCATTGTGTTGCTCTTTGGTTGGACCCCAGATCCACTTCTTGATGCCGACCAAGATGTTATCCACGTTTCCAACCCCGCTTCTGTAGATTTGCATGCTAATCCAGTCCCAGAAATCCAGATCAGGATCCAATCTCTCGCTGTCGAGCGGCTTCTGCGTCATCTCATCGAGTCGAAATACGAACTGCTCTATCTCGTCAAGCAGCTGGTCGTCATTGCTGTCCCAGCTGATATGCTGCTTCAACATCTCAGTAATTGCACCAGCGCCTTTCATCTCTGCCAGTCTTGTTGCCCGAATGAATTGGTACCTCTCAGCAGGTGTGTGGAATAGATGCTCCTTTTGAAGTAGCAATAATTTGAGCACGTCTAATCTCCCATTCTCCGCGGCGATCTCGATGGCGGTTCTTCCATGGAAGAGTGCCCGCTTTGCGTTCACGTTGGATCCTCTGTCGAGAAGGAAGCGGACCAGGCCAATGTCACCTGCGCGAGCTGCAAGCTGTAGGCAAGTAGCTCCCAGATAGCACCCTGGTGGGTGATCCACATCAGCACCGTAGTGAAGTAGCATCCGAAGCATCTAAGGGCTGCCACTCTCAACAGCTACTTGAACGGCAGTTCTACCCCTATTCAGAAGGCCTGGTATGCTCATATGAATCGTGTTCAACGGCGCTTCAGCTTCGCAGAGAACCTCGACATGAGCCAACTTGTCCCTTTCCACAGCATCAAGGAGAGGGGCTTGGAGACTCGGGTCGGCCCCGGCTGCAATTAGTCGCTTCCATATTTCCGCGGTCAGAGCGACGTCGAGGAGCATCCCTTTTGCAGACACATTGAAATCCAGCAGTGTCTTCAGGACCATTGCGTCGCCGTGGATTTTACTGAGCTCAGCAGCATAGTTGAGGACATGCATGCTAATGCAATGGTGGCCACCATCCGGTACCCAGCGGGATAGGTACACATCATGGTCTTTTGTTGGTAGACGTGGAAAATGCGCAATCCATGGCCCCTGTCCAAGTTTTCTCATGAGTATGCCCATCAGGTTAATATTGTGATGTATGGCGGCAGATGCTACTGCATGAACCTCATAACTATCATTCGATGCATTCGGCCGGATCTCGAGGAGGCGTTCCAAGACTCCATGATAATCTTGTAATTTGTGCGACTGCAAAACGGCCTCATAGAGGACCCGAGAATCATATTCGCACTCTGTGATCTGCTGGTTGACTTCGTCGTGATCTCCGATTATCATTGCTGCCCGTAGCATCGTTGTAGGGTTGACCGCATCATGGCCGTCTGTATCCGCCGACATGAGCAGTCTGATCGATTTCGTATTTCTCCACAAGACGGCCTGCTCGAGGAAGCTTCTCGACACATCGACGCTCGTAGGATCCGCTTGGAGAAGCATGGTCACCAGCTCCGGGTCATCACCGCCTTCCATGGCAAGTTCTTGCTCGCCGCCACGAAGCTTCAAGCTGGGGTTCCGTGTGAAAAGCATCTTTGCAATCTCTAACCTCTGATACTCCAGTGCTGTGAGTAATGGTGAGCGACCCTTGAGGAACCCCAGCCAGGCTCCGCGACTAGTAGCGGGACAGGTGTTGCATAATGTGCATTCGAATGTTGCTGATCCAGAATCGTCTTGGACATGGTCAATTTCGATGCCCCAGTCGAGCAGGAACTCAACTAGGACACTAGATCCCCAGTAAATTGCTACTTGAAGGACCGATGGATCACGATTCCCTCCAGATATTGGCTTTGGTCTCTCCGGCGGACATCCATGTTTCCGCATGATCTTTGCCAATTGCAGGGCAAGAGCCTCTCCTTCTCGATTCCCGCGGTGTATTCTCCGCCCAAGCACGTATGTCAAAATGGAACCGTGGTCAACTCCATGCATGCATCGCAATACTGCTGGGTCAGCCCCAAGGTGTAGCAGATAATTGAGCTTCTCGAGAAGCAGGTCTGTGTCCACATAGGAAGAAGGACGGGAGAGCAGCCAAAATAATGTATCTTCGAGGAGGAGGATGGTACCATCGCCACCACGTGGAGCATGACCAACAAGGAGACGGATCGCGTCACAACCTGCACGTGCTGCTGCCGTGGTGAAGTGTTGCGGGCTGATTGTTCCCATCCCTAAGCGCTTGTGCTCCGAGAGGAGCCTCGCGATAAGTTTGGTATTATCTCTCGATATCGCATGATGAAGAGCACCTTCTAGCGCTTCCTTGTGAACATCGGAGGATCGATTTGTTTGCTTGGACAAGAGCAAGTCCACCATGATGTTTGCGCGGTCATGGTTGCTATGAACGGCCGCCCACTCCAGAGGCAAATAATCTCCCAGATCGTCATTGTACAAATCTGTGTCAAGGTCTGAAAGATGTCTGACTGCAGTAATGTTTCCCGAAAGCAATGAAGCCTGTAGTAGGGATCCATAGGCTCGAAATCGTCCTGGACGTCCGTGCTGCATACCCGCCACAGGCCAACAGTGGCTGGGAACATGCACGGAATGATTGACGTCGAAATGCTCGGGCACCAACCAACTTAATACATCAATGCTCTTTTCGTCGAAGACAGAGTGATTTAGAAGCCGCTCCAAGAACACTCGGTTGGTAGCATTGGCAGACCTTGCCAGCCAATTAATATTTGCCCGGGTCAGGAAGCCCAAGCGCCGCAGGAAATCCAACATGTTCGCGGGCATGGACAAGTCGACATCACAACCCGTGATTTCGGTGATTCGATCGACCATGTTATTTGTGTCGAGGTAAATAAGCAATCGGACTAACTCCATGGCGAGTGACTCTCGTGAGCCAGTGTGAAGAATGTCTGCTGTAATCGCATGGTCGCCTTCATGAGCTTGGGGAGCGATCACCTCTAAGACGGCGCGAATTCTACGTGGTGGATGAATGAACTCATCTTCTTGGAGCTCTGAGATACTCTGAGGTAGCCCAATATGAGGACGCATCATATGATACAAGAGCGCCTCTTGTCCTTGAGTTTTCACCAGGGGCTCTGCCACTGTGTTGGATGCAAGGGTTGCTATAGCTGTAGACGTTTCAGAATCGCAGTTCGTGCTGCCTTATCAGAAGAAGAAAGACTATACCTTGCCTGAAATATTTGTCGAACCGAAGCCATGGCAATTCTTTGGACCACTCGGAAAGCCCGGACATCAACGGGGATGGAGTCTGAACACGAGCGAGGAAGTCCGGGAGCACTGCGACGTCAAGTTGCTCTGATGTGAGCAGTTAGTCAGGCGATTATTGAAATTTCGAGACTCAGGAAGCTTACCACTGGGTGCATATGAGCTCTTATGCCGCTCAAGCCTCCCAACAACCATCGATTCTGGCCACCTTTTGCCTGATACGTAAATCTCACTCGGTCGGCCAGCTTCTTTCCTCCTTACCAGTAAGCTTTGTATGGATCTGAGCTCCTTCTCATGGAGATTGCGTCGAAGATTCCACTTTTTGAACCGGTACTCGTAATCCTTTGGCCTAATTAATTGTTACTTGGCTGATAGGCAGAACAAGTTGAGGATCGCGTCCACATCGTCTGTTACCTGACATACTTCTTATCGAAACCACGTTCTTGTTTCATATAATTGGCAATCTCAGCGACGGAGACACCTTCCACAATGAAGAGGCGTGCAAGCTCCCTTCTGTAAAGTTCCCACTTATCTCGCCGCTGATCATCGGTGACAGGCTTGGGTCGAGGCATTGCTTCAGCGTGAAAGGGGTGTCGATGAGCAATACCCATGCAAGGGGGCGGCAGATTCTCAGTTGATTTCAATACACAAATTTTGGCTTATGAGTGTGTTTTAGGCACAGTCCGAAGTGAATTACGACTTCTGGTGGGAGCTGAGGCATCATGAGCAGGCTCGACTTCAAACTCAGCGGGCCGCCCGCTGCTATTTATACGCAAAATTCCATAGCTATCTTGGATTGATGCGGCCGTAAGTAGGCCGACGAATCTACACAAACGATACTAAATTCGATCTAGCCGTCCAATTACAACTAAACCCACATATTCAATTAACAGAACCCAAATTGTGACAAGATGGCTGATAGAACCCTCGGATTTCAGGCGGAGCAAAGCGGAGCGCGTATTGAACGCCATGAACCACCCCCCATCGCCACGAAAGCATTCAATTAACAGAACCCGAATCGTGACCATGTTTCCCGTGATTGGCTGCCCATTGTGCACGGGAGCAAAGCTCAGCCGTGTGCGACACATGCCACAGAACCCAAAGACAGGGGTTGACGGGTTTGGCATGCTTGCCCGCTGAAAAATAATATGCTGTACGCCCTCAAAGCAACAGGCAACAGGCAACAGATCCGGAGCCAGCACGAGATGCGTATTGAATGTCCGTCGGACGGTTATGGAGGATCGGTGAGACTTGCGCCCCCAATGTGGAAAACGAAAACGTTAATGAAGCAACACTCCTAACTATAAGTCAAGTCTAGAGCCTCACTGCTTGCATTCAGCCGCTTTCATGACAGTTCCCGAGGCTTCCGTCAATGGAAAATGTGTGTGGTCAGCCCTTGCACGGCATGAGATCCGGCCCTGGTGTGCTGCAGACCAGAACACTTCGGACTCAGGAGCTCGGATCTCAGTCGTCACCTCACGGACAACTGTTTGGCCGATCTCTCCGTGGGCCCGTTTCAGAATATGTATATAACGGGGAAAAAGTGGAATAGTATTACCCCGGTGCTACAGAACCCGGGAAGGAATACACAGAGCCGCATGTCGGTACGGAAGCGTTAATAGGCCTGTGGGTGTATTTCTCAATATATAATGATCAAGGTTTGTGCTCCGATACAGGCGTGGCTCCTTTCAAAACGAGCATCAACCCCCATATAACAACGGCAGAGCATCTCAGCCCCATCTTTCAGCATACACTTTTTGAGGCCTTGAACTGACTGATGGCCCCGTGCCCCAAGCTCTCCCTGCAAGCATAGATTTTAAAAGTCGACTCTCCAAATATGTCGGTCGAAATCGCGGTAGCCAGCACTGCCCTATTCATAACCACGGCGGCCACTGCCATCGCCCTCTGGGAGTGTGTCCGTCACAACAAGGGTGTTGTGGCGCACAGCCATATAAACATGGGAGTATTGATAGTGGGTATCTGAATCGAACCACTGTCTGCTCTGGTGTCTGACATACCCGGGTTACAACTGACCCAGCCAGCAAACGATATTAGATTCGACGGTCAGGCCTCCCCTGTGGCACTCAATGAAGAACCCTCACATGCCGCACAAATGGGTAGGTTGCCTTGCATGACTTTTCTGCCGTACTTGATAATACATATACTCATAAAATACCAAACTTAGCAGTCACAAAACCAGGTCCCAGCGGAATTGCTGACCGAGTCACTTATTTCGAGATGAGTGAACTAGATGGCGACCCTGGCCAAAATGGCAACCTTAGACGAACAGAAGATCGGTATTCAAATGCGGTATGATTAATGAACCTGGAAGTGAGTTTGTTTACTGCTGTCTCTCTGATTGAGCATGTACCAGGCATGCTTACCCGATACCATTAACACCAAAATTCACTAGACTACATTCAATACAAAAATTGCTTTCGTCAAGACGGTAATCAAATGTAAATGGGCAGATAGTACGGCCTGCTGCGAGGATGAGTCTATTTTGGACAGGACGTGATATCGAGGCAGCAGGAGCTCGGTTGTGGTGGCGTCGCTCACGCTCGACTGATCATGTAATAGGGTGGCTCAGTCTTGTATGATTATAGCAGCACAGGATGGGATACGATATCAATGCTCTTATTACCATATTCAAGTGGCCAGATATACAGGTATAGACGCAGCAAAAATGTTCACATTTCGACGTCGATGTTCACGCAGGCGAGGAAAATTGCAGAAAAGCGCTTTTGTGCCTAGCAGCATCTCAACTTTTGAGTCATCCCTGCTGGAATCTATACCAAAGAAATTGACTTTACAAATCCATCTTTCGAGATCACAAATGCTGACTCATCTAGGCACAATCACATGTGACTTGAGCCTTCAAGTACGAACTTTGGGATGAGTAGCTAGCAGGCTGAGGGCTCACTGCTGTTCAAGCAAAGTATTTCTCCCATTCCTGGATGAAACCGCGACAACCTAGTCAGACTTGATAGTACGATAACTTGAAGGGGACAGCATGCATAACTGCCTGCGCCTAAGATTTGATTGACGGAACCCGAATAGACACGAATGGTGACAAGATGACCCCTGAGAGCTCGACAGCCGGATGCTGACCAAACGAGTGGCATAACTCTCCGGTCGTGAGCGCAATCAGAGATCAAATCGTGTCAAAGGTGAATTAACATAATTTGAATCTTGGCCCTAATTTCCCTGGTAGCGTCATTTGCCGATAACAGCTCGCCGAAAATTCCGTTACGCTCGACACTACAAGAAGTAAAGCTCTGGATGACATGGGTTGAGGCACAAGGCATACTCTGCCATTGAGAATCAGTATGCCGTCCGGCTCCGGACGTCATGCTCAAGTACCAGAGACAGTACGAAAGCCCTGTGGGGGTCCCGTCGAGGCTTGGCGTATTATCTAGGTACACCGAGCATGGACAGACAATACGTGTGCCCATGTCTCCAGTTGTGAACAGGGCAGTAAGACCGAATACTAAGCAATGAGGAAAAGTTATAATTGAGTCACTGTATTGTGACTGCGCAGTGACTGCGCGACAAAATCTGAAAGAAAGAGGGAAAACGCCCACTCTTCCCGACAACCAATCGGGACGCTCTTATCTTCAGGCTGACCGTTCAGTCCTATCTCTCACCTGAGCCCAGATCTAATTATCCGTCAACACGGTAAGTTTCCCACATGGCATGCAGGGTGTGTCTGGCTTCTCCCCAATCATGTTGCTGATGTGGTGTGATGAGCTAATGCCTGGGGCTGAGCAGACTTTGTTTTCGATGTGCCAGGGATATTTTGTCAGAAGTAGGGTGAGTAGAGTGCGTCATACCAACCAGCCGGTGTGTTGTGAAACCTATCTACCAGCTGCCTCATTGGTTTGACAGGGGTGGCGTTTTTATCTGTGCTGACCAAAACGTTCCAGAATTTCCAGATCGCTCCCTCGTATAATCAAGTCCGAACACTCGGACCGGGTCGGACTTTTCAGGACAAGACCGATGTACCGACAGCCTCACAAAATGCAGAAAAATAACCACCCGCGTCAGCTTCTCCCCATGTTGGCTGGTGCGGGCTGAGCCCAGCAAAGGCAAGAAAACAAACCTGGTTGACAGGAGCGGGCTGCCGTCGTTCATTTTTCCAAAAACTAGTTCGTTTCGCTTACTAGCATGTAGCATGAACTATGTCTGCCTGACTCTATCCCGCCCTTCGGGTACCTAGCTAGATGCCTTCTCCGAAGCCCCTCCACAATATGGAGTTTGAGTTCAATTGTGGGAGTACCTAGGTATTGCACTCCACCTTGGAACCTAGTGTTGTTGCCAGGTGCGGTTATTAGTTGAGTTATGTAAGCAATCTTCTTCGGCTGGGTACTCAATTGCTATAAATCTCACAATGTCCCGTGCTCCAGATACACTTCCTACTCAGCATTTAACATTACTTTCTTTTCGGGTGGCTATCCCTCAAATTATTTGGTTCATTCGACTCAAATAGCCTCCGTTCTTGCCCCAATACTTTCGAAATACTTTCCACGCGCGGCCAAGTGCCCTGTTTCTTCTTGCTGCAGAGCGTGGTGCTTGCCTAGCTAGGTAGTATATCTGTCGGTGCTTGGGTTCAAGAGTCTTCCAATTCAGATTCAAAACAGTTTTTCTTCCTTGGTCAACTCAAAATTCTCTTGCGCGGCTCCCCGCGGCGTCTCGGAATAGATATACAACGGCATAGATACAAAGAGCTTTCTCGGACACGGCCTTGAAAACAGCCATCGCCCAAAATGTTGAATGAAGTGATCATAGCCATGATTGCTCTATCTATGACCACGTTAGGCACAGTCATAACGTTCTGGGAATGTGTTCGACGCCACAGGCGGATCCTAGACGAAGAGCGATATCCCCTAGGACGCACAGGCAGTAAGCTAGATTTGTCGATTCCAAGCCCCTCGTCATTTTCCCGAACCTTTTCGGTGTATAGCTGATCATACCAGCGTATACCATCAGTCTCAACCCGAGCAACGTCCCTGCAGCGGCTACCAGGACAACTAGTGCAGATGGGGGACCGCAATATGAGGCACAAGAAGGTGTGTCGTGCTATGAAGTCCTGCCAATCTGTGACCGGAGAATTTCCATATAATGTCGTATTTAACCATGGTGAGCAGGTACCAGCAGAAACACCCCCTTGAGCATCGATCGTGAAGTGTATGAGCTAGATGGAGACCCTGGCTGGAACGCCAACATCAGACAGCACAATCGGTTCTCAAATGCTGTGTAAGTAGGTACGAATGTGAGTTTGATGATTTCGATTCCTGAAAATGGACCTGTATTGAGGATGCTCGCCTGACCATGTCAACAACAGGGCCCACAGCCATGAGACCGCACTGAAGTCCAAGGTCACATCTATCAGCTCGGGGTTGACATACAAACAGTGAAGTCTCACATACAGTGAGATCGGAGCATCTGAGGGCGAGAAACCTTTGCCCTGGGAATACCAAGGAAAGGCCACACGAGCACCTCTCACCCAACCCCCTCCCCACCTCTGACATCGATGAATCCCTAACTAGGCCATGTATAAATGAGCCAGAGCCAGAGGCAGTTTTGTACAAGTTACAGCAGAAGGCCAGCGCTTTCCTGACCGCATCCAAGTGTTCAGCAGCAGAAGCATGTTAGCGAAGGGCGAGGCGGGACAGAACAAGGGGAATCTTAAGTGCTCAATAGCATATCAATTTCCAGTCCTCGCTTTTGCACATCTATAAACAACAAATTGCTTTTACAATCCCATTCCCGAACACCATGGAGTCGGAACATCCCTCATCTAGGCGATCATGCCAGTCAGGACCTTGACCTGCTCCAGCACACAGGCCTTGCTTGTGCCACCCTTGGCAGCCCTCATCTCGACGCTCTTCTCGTAGTCAAACGACTCGGCAATATCCTCCTCGAACCGGGCGTCCACGCCCTTCATCTGCTCGTACGTGAGCTCATTCATGGGGGTGCCCGTCTGCTCGCTGAGGGCCACACACCGGCCGCTGATGTGGTGCGTCTCGCGGAACGGCACGCCCTTGCGCACCAGGTAGTCAGCCACATCCGTCGCCAGCATGAAGGGGTCGAGGGCGGCGCGCATCTTCTCTGGTTGCGTGGCCAGCGTCGACAGCACGCCCTCTGCGATCTGGATACTGTCGCCGACGGTCTTGACGTGGTCCAGCAGCGGCTCGACCGACTCCTGCAGGTCCTTGTTGTATGTGGAAGGCAGGCCCTTGAGGGTCATCATGAAACCGGCCATGTGCCCGAATGCACGCCCGCTCTTTCCGCGCAGCAGCTCCAGGCTGTCGGGGTTCTTCTTCTGGGGCATGAGGGACGAGCCGGTGGAGTAGGCGTCCGCCAGCCGGACGAAGCCGAACTCGGCGGACGAGTAGATAATCAGGTCCTCGGCCCACCGGCTAATGTGCTGCATCAGGAAGCTGCCCGACTGCAGGGTCTCAAGGACAAAGTCGCGGTCGGCCACGGCGCCCATGGAGTTCCACAGCAGGCCCTCGAAGCCCAGCTCCTTTGCCATCATCTCCCTGTCGATGCCGAAGGGGTTTTCCGCCAGGGCGCCGCAGCCGAGGGGGCTGCGGTTGACCCTCTTGCGGATCTCACGCAGCCGCTCGAGGTCGTTGGCGAAGGCGAAGCCGTAGCTCAGCATCCGGTGGCTCCAGCGGATGGGCTGGGCGCGCTGCAGGTTGGTGTAGCCCGGCACGACGTAGTCGATCTCTGTCTCGGCGCGCTTCGCAACGACGCTCAGGAAGCTCTTGAGGAAGCCCTCGAGCTTGTCGGTGGCGATCTGCTCGTTGCGGCTGCGGCCGGTGCGAAGCTTCCCTGCGACGTCCTTGCCGATGATCTCGCCCAGGCAGCGCTGGTCGGCGGTGTGGATGTCCTCCTCTGCGCCGGGGATGATCTTGAAGGTGCCGGCCTCCCATTCCTTCTCGACCTCGAGCAAGCCGGCCTCGATCTTCTTGAACTCTTCCTCGGTCAGGCGACCGGCTTTTGTGTTTGCGCGGGCGAAGGCGATGGAGCCGAGGATGTCTTGCTTGTGGAGGACGTTGTCGAAGGAGAGGACTCGTTGTACTGCTCCATGAGGGGGTCGAGGCCACCTGTGTGGGAGGGGACATGGTGGTTAGCTTGACTGGTCTCTTGGAGGCTCAATTGAGTGGCAGGAGAATAATCGAAGACCAATCGCCCCTCAAGATGCCGATTGAGCGTCTGAGAAATTCAATGCTTGGGACTGAAGTTGTTGTGGCGAGTACGTACCCGTGAAGCGACCTCCTCACAGCATGTTCTCCTTGCCTGATGCCATCGTCACAGCAGCTCCGGTCTCGGCAGGGTCTACTCGACGGTGGATCGGGGTTGTCGTAGGTCGTCAGAGGGCAGTTGAGGTGGGATGGAAGAGACAAGCAGGTGAGCGAGGTCGATTCAAGGTATGGAAAGCTTGGGATTACACGAAAAGTATCAACGGCAGCATAGTCATCGCAGTTCGAGTCATAATCTTTGCCCAGGGAGCACCAGAACTTGCTCCAGCTCCCCTTATCTGATAAGGACCCCCAGGTCAGCCTTACAGTAGCTCGACAGGGAGCTCCATGCCCACGTCAACTCAGTGCCCCGCTGTGGAGAGCTCCCCGCGTCGGGACGGGCCCCCTGAACGCCAAACTAGCCTGTTCTGCGTGTATGTGGAGGACCAGTAGGGAGTCTCTGGGACCTGAAGCTATTACCGCCTTCTAAAGACCCCATTGCAGAGTTCGAAAATAAACGATGGGATTCACCCTGCGCTCATATCGATCTAAGGGAGACGGATACCCTCCAATTCATTTCATGACGCATGGAGTAAATCGACCCCACCCTTCCTGAAGCCCTCCCCCACCATCACCCACACGAGGCCCAATAAGGTTATACAGAGCCCGAGATCCCGAGGACACACACATCTGGGATACAGATCTAGAAACCTTGTGTACCGGACGAACACTTCCCTCGAGCCGTCACACCAGCTCTTTGTCAACTGTTCAATGGAAGCTCAACGTCCGTGAGAATACTCGGGTCTTCCGGGCTTTGCTTGACTCAAGAGGAATAGACACAACAACACAACCACGAGGTTTGAATTGGTAGACCTTTATTCATTTTGCACAGATAGGTAATCTGCATACGGCCTCCGCACTCGGTGGGAGAGAAGAAGATATCACATTCCACAGTCTCGGTTGATCGGAACCTGGCAATTTGGGTTGGAGGCTTATCTCCTTTCCTGGTTTGTAATAGCATCATCATCATTGGAAGTTTGATATTGGGGTTAGCACAACTCAAGGAATCTCCCTTGTTCAGATAGACCAAAAAGGATTTTTGTCTCAAACTCTCGAGCCGGTGAGGAGAAAAGCAATGCAGCACCCACAGTGCGAAGGGCTCCCGGCGATTTGGGTGCATATTCTATAAGCTTCCTATCTCGGATTGCCGGAAAATTGCCTATGTGATCCCAATACGTGGAAAATGAACCCGATCGCCAATTCTGGCACCAACAGGCCAAGAAAGAGGCCCTTGGCCGAAGCGATAAGTTGACGGAGTACTAGCCTATTTCTGATGTCTCTATGAATACGACCTCACGCAAACCTGATTGCAGACGACTACCAAGACGTTGTATGCATATATGATGTGCTTGATCAGATAAGGCACACTGTTACGTTGTATGCTTCTCCTCCACTTTTATGGTGATATATAGTCGAGTGAAAGTTCTCGAAGATGAGGTGCAGCCATCGCGACTTAGACACGAACTCGAGGGTTTAAGTCAAGCAGCTTTCGGGACGGCCGCGGTCGTAGGAGGACGTGCACGGTGCTAATTTCATTAAGCTTTGCGATGGGTACACCTCCCTCGGAAACCTTGTATGCCCGCCCTGTCCTCGATCTATTTATAAGACGACTTCTAGTCATCGATGCTAACATGTCCGCTCAGACCCGACACTAGATCTATAGGCCGACTCTACCGACTTTGGACTGCTACCAATTTCTTAGTAGCATCTACTGCTTCTTGGATGGGACAACACCAGAAAATGTGGTGTCGTCGGCAGCGCTCACATGACTCAGCCTTGGTCTTTGTCGCGGCGATCCTGAGCATTTTCGCGTGCCTTGTCTCCTCGGCATGTGTACCAGATGTGCATAGTGGGTTGATATCAGACCCGGCGGTCCTAGAGGACGAGGCCGTCACAGCAGCATTTGCAGAGGTCCAGCGGAATCTCTCGAGTCTGTTCATCAATACCACCAACGATGGACTCAGCTTTGCCGTGGTAAGCAAGAATAACCATTTGTCCTGATTTGAGCCACGGTATGCTGATAATGTGCTAGGTCCATGCCTCTGCGCCAGACCTCGCCTTTGCGTTCAACCATGGCCGCCTCAGGATGAACGACTCGTCTGGCACGGACGACATCACCAGCGATTCCATCTTCCGCCTCGCCTCCGTGTCCAAGAGCCTGGCCGCATTCTCCGCCCTCACGATGCAAAATGTAAGCCGATCCATGGCTGCAGGCGACCCTAGCATCCAGCCCCTGAGCCTCGACACGCCGGTTCGCACGGTACTCCCCTCCTTCAGACTCCCGGATGAAGACTGGCTGAACGGCGGGAGTGAGATCACAATCTCGATGCTGGGCACGCACAGCTCCGGCCTGACCCGGGAGGGCTACTCGACGACCGACTTCAACATGGTGCTCGCCAAGGGCCGAGCGGACGCGGCCTACATCGGCTCCGAGTGGGCATCTGTCACGCCGGACGATGTGGTGCAGTACCTGAGCGGGCGCAACCTGATGTTCGCGCCGGGCCAGCGAGCAGCCTACTCGAACGCGGGCTTTGCGGTCCTCGGCGCAGCTGTGGCCAGCTATCGCAGCAGCCTGATGGGGACCAACGAGTCCTGGGCCGAATACGTCCAGAATGACATTTTCGGCCCACTGGGCATGACCCGATCCTTCTTCGGACCAGTTGCCCCGGGAGTTGCGGATCAAGTCGCCGTACCCGGAGTCAACAACTGGGTCGACCTCGTCGTGGACGGATACAATCCCGCAGGAGGGATGTGGTCTTCAGCGTCAGATCTCGCGGCCTACCTCCACCAGGTCTGGCTGTCCCCAACACCACAACTCATCACCACAACCCAGCGGCGCCAGTCCCTCCAGCCACGCATCTCCCTGCCCGACGGGAAACAGCAGGTCGGCTTCGGGTGGGAGATCGACATCACCCCCAGCGGGAACAAGACCTACTACGTCTACGGCAAGTCGGGCGACGCCGCGGGGAACCACGCCTGGATCGACGTCGTGCCGAACCTGGGCTACGGGCTCGTCGTCCTGTCGCAGGAGTCGGGCGAGCCGAACCGCACCAGGATATACCCCTCCTCCATCCGGGACTCGGTCCACGAGATCCTCATCCCGGCCTTCGAGGCCGCCGTGGACAGGCTCATGGCCCGGCGGTTCGCGGGGAATTACACCGTCGCCGCCGACTCGGGCCTGATCGACGACAAGGTCGCGACGACCGACCCCACGGCGGGGACAGATGGCTCGGGCCCGCAGTCCTACGCCCTCCTCGAGGTGCAGGGCGGGAACCTCTTCCTGCGCGCGCTCATCGTCAACGGGACCGATGCCCTCGAGGGTATCGACAGGCTGGGCTGGAAGGCTAACGCGACCGAGGGCGGGCGGTTCTTTGGTGTCAAGGGCGTTGGGTCCGGGCTCAACCCCTCCGAGGCGGTCGGGGATGCCGCGGAGCTGGGGGAGGGTGTGAGCATTTGGCGGACCATTCCAGCGCTGGACGAGTGCGATTGGTTTGATTTTGGGGGGTATACTGACCAGCTTGGGTGGCCGCTTAGCCAGGTCGCTCTGGTGGAGAAGGATTGGGGTGGTGTTGAGCTGCATTACCCGCCTTTCGACATCGTGTTGATGAGGTCTGAGCCAGTATGAGGATGGAGCGTGAATGTGTTGAAGGGTACCCTAGGGTACAAAGAAGAGTCGGCTCGCTCATGTTTGATGTAGAAATCGGATATTCGCACCCGCGAAAGTGGATGGTACACCGGTACATAGCGCGCTTAACCCACCTCACACACTTATACACACCCAGATCTAATACACCTAGCCTTAGACAACCAGACCCCATATACCCAACTTTACATGGGTATATGAATTGGCTATGGGTGTGTGGTGACTGTGAGTTGAGTGTGTGGTAGGTGTGTTGTGGGTGTGCAACTTGTATACTGATGCTGATCTCAAACATCGTGCCACGTCTACCAGGGAGGCTTGAATTTCATGTCAGGCTTCTCAGCATAGTTGTCGAGATATTGTTCCCGATCTTGGCCTCCGGTCAGGACCTCCCGTTCCACACGCTCAAAGCTCAGCCACCCTTGCCTCCCGCCGCTCGAGGCAGATTTGAGCACCAAGCGAAGCTGAGTCCCGGGGATCTCACAAGTCATAGTCGTCCCGTCGCAGCTTTGAGACTGCTCTCCGCACGCCTCCATGGCGCCTTCACGGCCCCAGCTCGTCCAGGTCAGGATAAAGCCGACAATCTGGTACGATCCTGGGGCCACCCGACCTCCGTCGCGAGACCTGTGCGTGGCACACCGCCAGGGAGATGGTGCGTCGCCCCTGAGCCAGCGATGAGCTTTCCAATGGTCGAGTGAGCCCCTGCTCCATCTCGCGAGGACAAGACCGATGAGTGCGGCGCTTTGGCCCCATGTTGGTTCCCAGCCAGTCCATGAGGCCGATCTGAAAATAGCGTCCATCAAGTCTCGCGTGCGGTATGGGTGAGGCGCGCCCGGGACCGACTTGATGATGTTGAAAGCCTCGAATGTTTGAAGCGCGACTTTTGCAAAGTCTCTGTGTCTTTGCATCGTGGTGCTGCTCGCGATGTAGCCCTCGAGGAGTGAGAGGCTGTCATAGTTGTTCCAGTGGCCCAGGCATTGTGCTGCCAGCCTGTACTCCGTTAAAGGGGGAGACGACTCAAACAACGCGTCAAGCAACACATGCAACATCGGTTTATCGTAGTCGACCTGGATGTTCCCAGCAGGCGAGCTCCCATCGCCATGGTCGGCGACCAAGCCCAGCAATCCGTACACACGGTCGACAGGTCGACTGCTCTGGTAACCGGTGAAATCCCTCAGTATCTTCCACAGCGGCATCTTACCGCCCGCAGCACGCATCTCGCATAGGACCCACATGGAAGGCTTCCCGGCCGGGAATCTGGCCTGGCGGAACGGGTCAACCAGGGCACGCAGCTCGTCAAGGTCCACCGACACGTCCCCAGCTGTGACGCATACCCTCTTGGCCACCACGACCTCCTGCACTATCCAGACACGCTCCCAGTAGGGATTCTCCATTGCGCCCCATATGGCGTCCTGATGAGCAAACAATCGCTCTTGCATCATCCTGTGCAGGGGCTTTGGCATAAGCTTGGGGCGGCGGCACGACCTCGCGACCTTGCGCAGCGCGTTTTGCTCCTGCTTTTTGAGCTGCAGCCATATCACGACTAGCTCTGCGTTGCGGTATATAGCATGCATGCGTGGCACCTGCTGTGAGATTTCTTCGTGCCCTTTCTGGTCCAGGCAGAGATGGTCTGTCCAGAATAGATGGTCGAACAACTTGCGTCGCCACGCATGGTCGAGAAACTGCCAGAGATTTTCGTGCAGCGGGAAAGGGCGCCACTTATTGCCGTGGTCCTGCAAGTAAATCTTCCTTGTTGGCTTCGGGTCTCCCCAAAGATAGGAGAGAGCATGGTATTTGATGCTTTCTTGTTGCTTTTCCTCAAAATGATACGCTCTGCACGCTATGCAACCCTTCACTCTTTCTCGTGAGATCTTGATGAGGCGGATTGTGGTGGAGGTGCTGAGAGCCTGGAACTGGTACGGATCGTCTGTTACCAGACCAACCTGGCTTGAATTGGCCCGTGCCGACCCGTGCCAGGACATTATCCGCGGGAATTCTTTGTCTGCGCCTTCATGAGGTAAGTACAGGCTTCAAGATGCCGGTTTGCTGCGTGGTGTAAGAGGTCATCTGCCAGTGTGCCCTCATTGGTGATATCTAGAGACAGTTGCTCGGGATTGGATGCTTTGCCAGACACCTGTGGAGGGAGACATTAGAAAATGCTAGTCGCGTAGGGAGGGGGCAGCCTATCGGCCTCTTCGAGTTCAGCTGACGGCTGAACTGCCAAGATTGGAAACGAACAATGCAAAGAGGTCTAGCAGCGAAGGATTAGCACAGGCGGGACATGCATGTCGTGTACCGCCAAAACAGGGGTATGAATCCATGTAACACAGGGCAATAATGGCTTTGCCGAAAACGAGCAATCACTTGAACGAGCACGCCAGTCTCATGCATACCGCGAGATATCGTACAGTTAAGTATCTAGTCAGTGGAAGTTGTGTTAATGAGCTCAGCAGAAGAAATCGGATATTCGCACCCCCAAAAAAGGAGGGTATACTGGTACATAACTCGCTTGCACATTCCACATGGCACACCCACTATCCACACTTACAGTACCACACACACCCATAGCCAATTCACATATCCATACCTAACACACCCAGACCTAACACACCCAGACCTAGCACACTCAGCCGTAACACACCTAGATCTAGACCTAGAGAGCCCAGGTAAGTACATGAAATAGCTGTGGGGTGTGTGGCATCGGTGTGAGTCGTATTAGCGAGCAAGCTATGTAATGGTGTACCCTCGATTTTTGCTGGTACGGATCTCCGATTTCTATATCTATGGTCTCATGCAAGTAGCTTTGGGAATCGATTTCCATGATCTATACGATGCCGCCACCATAGCAGAATTCACACTTCTCTGCAGCAACTAGTTGACGAATAATCACTGTACCGTTGTACAAAACCATTTTTGGCCCGATGGCCGCCCTAGAGCAATCAGCCGCCAATATATAGATATGCTTTGGGGATGGAATGAAGGGTTTCATTCGGCGAGAGACACATTCAGAGGATTTTTTGATATTCCACATGCACGGGAGGTTGAGCAGCAATTGAACAGCCTGGGACGGTTGCGGAGCGCTGATATCACCTCCCGAGCGTGACAAAGACAAGTGACGGGCCGTGGGTGTCAGTAGAGTATGCCGCTTCAGATTCCGCCAGCATTATGCTGCCCCCTTGTCTGATGCCGTGGATGAGCCGGTGTTGAAATTAATCTGATTGAGCCATCGGGACATTTGCCCTAGGTAGACCCGGGGCTCCCCCTACTTCAGCAAGGAGATACCCACTTTGTCAATGCACTCGGAAATCACAGAACCTGAATTCGACATATTTGAATCAAAAGATTGTTCTCGTTGCGTTTTCGATCAGACAACTGCTCGATATGAAAATTGCACTTCTCACTTTGCTGGCCGACGCTGCCGCAGCGGCGTCGGGGCTCAGATACGTGATGTATTACGACCAGTAAGATGGACGTTTTCTTTTTCGCTTCTCAATATTATCGCAAGGTGAACTCACCTACTTGACAGATACCACAATCTGTCCCTTCCTGATCCATCCCTTGTTTCAGAGGTTACCCACGCTGTTGTAGCTTTCGCTACTCCCGAAACATTTCTTGACCAGGCCAACACATCGAAGTGGCAGCCCTTTGAGGCGGTAGAGAGTGTCAAGAAAAGGTTTTCTGGGAATGCCAAAGTCTGTCTGAGTATTGGCGGCTGGGGAAGCAATGTTGGTTTTGAGAAGGGTTCTATTCCTGCAAACCAGGCGAGCTATGCGAGCAACATCGCGAGCGTCATCCAACGTCTTGGTTTTGACTGTGTTGGTATGCAATGCCCGAAACAACAGTTCGTCTGTCTTTTCTTAATTTTGTGATTATACTGACATTGCCCTACCTTTGATAGACATTGACTGGGAATACCCTGGTGGCGGCGGCGCTGATTACAAACTTGGAAACGCTGCAAGCTCGAGCGAGGAACAGATCAAGAATTATCCTTCATTCTTGGGGGCTATCAAAGGTGCCATAGGTGGTGGAAAAGAATTGAGTATCGCGGTACCTGGACTCGATGCAGACATGGGCGCGTTCACACCGGCTACCTGTCAGGCTATCGTGCCACATGTTGACTTTGTTAATGTGAGCACTCCTATTCCCATTCCATCCTACACTATCAATTTCACTAACAGAACTGGCAGGTTATGTCGTACGACTTGATGAACCGTCGCTCCAAGACGACACAGCATCACGCGTCTGTCACCGGTTCCAAACAAAGCATGAACGCGTACATCAAGAACGGCATACCGGCTGCCAAACTGAATCTTGGCTTTCCCTTCTATGCCAAGTGGTTCACCCTCCAGGCCGGAGCTCCGTGTCAGAACCCCATCGGGTGTACCGTTGGGGCTTTTGAGAATGCGGATGGATCAGACAACGGAATGTCTGGAGTCTTCACTTTTGAAAACTTCAATCTTGGGAAGCCGCCAGGTGATGCGCAGATTTCAGCCGATGGACGGTGCGGATTTGTCGACGGCAAGCATTTGAAGTGCCCTGATGGAGCTTGCTGCAGCTCGTCGATGTACTGGTAAGTGTAGATATCACGTTCTGGGGATTTTCTAGTGACCGACTCAAAGACTGACCCGAACGACTCTTTAGTGGCACCGACAAAGACTACTGCGGTAGCGGCTGTCTCGCAGGATATGGGGTTTGTAAGGCTCCTGTGACAACCGAAACATTCCAACGGGTTTATCAAAGCGGTAAAAACGATGACGCAAATGGTGGCGAGTGGGCCATTGATCAACAGACCAACACGTTCTGGACTTGGGACACACCAGCACAGATTGCTAAAAAGTTCACGGACATAGTGGCTCCATTGCAACTAGGAGGCATCATGGCTTGGAGTTTCGGTGAGGACAGTCACGATTATGCCCATATCAAGGCATTGCAGACGGGCTACAAGACCGCGAAGGCTCCCGTGAAGAGGACGAATCCCGATGCCGAGTACTGGCCTACAACGTGGAAAATTGTTGGCCCATCCCCACCGACAGCTCCCAACTAAAATCATACTCCGAACCTGATTTTATCAGTTTTATTTATGTCTCGGGATAGACCAGCTACGAAATATTTTCCTAGATTATCATGAAATCGAATATTCGCAGCCGCGAAATTGGATGGTACACCCGTACAGAACTCGCTCGCCCATAGCCAATCTACACACCCACCACGCGCCCATAGCCAATTCACATACCTACCCAGACCTAACACACCCAGACCAAACACTCTCAGACCCAGACCTGACACTCCCACACTCCCAGACCTAACACTTCAACACTCCCAAACCTAATACTCCCATACCTAACACTCCCACACACACAGGCCTAACACACCTAGACCTAGACTTAGGAAACCTAGGTAGGTGTATATATTGGCTAGGTGTTTGTGGTGTGT
>JACBFG010000014.1:1610959-1626401 GCA_013435955.1 Diaporthe sp. HANT25 | reverse complement strand
GTGTGTGTGAAAATTGTAATAACGAGCAAGCTATGTACGGGTGTACCATCCGTTTTTGCGGGTGCGAATATTCGATTTCATTATCATGATATGCCATAAGCTGTTCCCCAGATCTGCCTCTGAGAACCCTTGCAAATGGTTTCAATTGAGCTCAAGAGCATTGGGACAATTGGATTGGGTTTCTCAGTGATCGCTTAGTTCGCTGCAGATATGAGGAAGACATGCCATGGTTGTGTGAGTAAAAGTGTGGTTGCGGAGCCAGATCGGAGCAAAGAGGGGCGGGGGGTTTAGGTTCAGTGATAATATCCTTACTCAAACAAAGCATTTCGCCAGGGCTGTTGCTTCAAATATTGGGGACTTGATGGAAATATCACAGTTGAAGAAGCGTTTATGCTCTAGAATCCCATCCCGGGAATGCATACCAAGTATTCCAGTATGCTGGTGGTGAACTTGAATATGTGTGTGTAAGTGTATATTCCATTCACTGCTGGAACTATTTGTTCCTGTCCTCTGTGAACTGTTTAGTCATTCGCAGGCCATGTGAGCATTCAAAAGATGGGTTCAACACTGTGCCAAGGCTGTTCCGAACCAGTGAAAATAAGTCATCATAGCAACATAAAGAAAAGCAGCAAAAATGTCAAGAAAAAGGTATTTGAGATGATCTCAGGGCCTGGCCGGGGATTGAACCCGGGACCTCGCACAGTAAACACGTTAGAACATGCTGGATTAAACACCCGAAGCGCGAATCATACCGCTAGACCACCAGGCCGATTGTTGAGATGGTGGGTTGGGGGCGGGTCTAAGTATGTGGCCCGGCCGGGCCACGCAAACCTTGGCTGCGCAACCGAGACCCCACCATCAGACATGGTCTTTACGGAAGCATGCACCCCAAAATTTGATGAATTGAAAGTTCCTCCAGATTCTGGTCAAGTTGAATTGTTTGATTGTCTGAATGGTTGATTGCATGGCTGAACGGAAATGGGCGCGACTTGCCGTGGCCGACCGACGGCCGGTGCGGGCGGACCCCGCCCGGCCCAGCCACCATTGCTGCTGACTTGACACACCGCCATCAAATCGCGGCGTTGCTTCGTGAGACACTCGTGTCTCACTTGACAAAGCTGAAAAGATGATCGCTGCAGGAAGGACGTTTTGGTGAAGGTGTTCTCTCGGATGGAGGAAAAGAATTTCAATCGAAATTTTTGGTCCAATCTCAAGCCACAATCCGACTAGCAGGCAGAGGGGTAACTAATCTGAGCGGTTCCAGCATTTTGCCTGCACACAACACGTAGACCCCTGATCAGAGATTGCGCACGCACCTCTTCGAGTTCTACCAGCAATTCTGTGAAGACGCTATAAGATGGAAACTTTTCGGTCACAAGACTATGATTTTGATTTTAGCCCGGGACATAAACTGGCGATGCCGACACTAGAGAAGGTAAATACGTAGACTCACCTAAGCTACAGCCATAGAATATCAAGGCATCATTTCAACCGAACCATTGTCACTGGTGGATGCATTGCAACGAAACGATTCAGGGAATAATCAACTGAAGAACATTTAGAAACTTGCACCACTCGGTTCCCGGAGAAGGCGACCATCGAACCACGGAGTCGAAGTTGGCTCTCGACACATACATCAATCGGACTTCCCACGGGGGCGTAACATCAGTGGGCTGCCATGACTTACCCTTCCAATGGGAAACCATGAGATCAGCTACCTCAACATTGGGTAATCCGATATGGGGTAAATGAAATGGTCTCCCATGAGACAACCTCCCATGGGATGGCCTGCCTTGAGATAACCTCCGACATGATGTTCTTCCACAAGATAGTCTTCTATGGGATCATCTGACAATCTCCCGTGTTATAACCTCCCATAGAGCAATCCTCCTCAAGACGCTTCTTTATAAGCAAGTAGTCTGTCTCATAGGTGCTGTGAAGCCCTCTTGACCAACCCAACACCGTCGGCACTGAGCCTACATCTTGAAGTACAGTACCTAGGTATATCCGGTGTCTTGCCAACCCTCAATGCAGTTCACAATCCGGGTCAGGTGTAGGCCTGGCACAATCAGCCAAGTCATCGCAAAAAATGGTCATCGGGATGCGTTCAACCGATGACAGTCCAATCACAAAAAACTGTAGGGGCTAGCAACGGCGTCATTTCGTCGCAGCCGATGTGATTGGAAACCCACCGTCTAAGAAACGATCCCAAGTTCTGGATATAGGATATGTGGCATCAAATCTTGGGCAGCTCTCAGCAATGAAATTTGCGCCGAGTTGCGTCTACCAATCTGTCTTGGGGCAGTCATTTTGCCAGTCCTGTATTAATCTTTACTCTCATAAAATGCTCTCATTTGTGTGAAATCTTTCTATTTCCTTCAAACTTTTCAAGATCGAGAATGTGTACAGGCTTTCTCATTGAAATTTGGATAAGTTATCTTAATGACATGTCCTGAAGTTTTGGGATTTCCTTTTACTTGCATACACCTCTCGTCTTTTATGACTCCATGCTCCCGAATGCCCAATCGCTTGTTCCCCCTCCCCCTCCATGAATTGGACCCATCTGGACCTTCGTGAGTTAGTCAATTAGCCCCAAGCGAGATGTATATGCCACTGCAACGATGTAATTCATCGGGTGGCCATAGAAAAGGATCTCAGAAAGCATGAAACAAGAAATCGAGACTTTGTGTCTTCCATATGAGACGATTTTCAAACGCTCATCTCTTGCATAGTCGGAATTTGAAAGTTTTCCGATCATTCCTTAGCGACTTTACTCCCAGTTTGATGTCTTAGGTTGCTAGTTTCCTGACATATCCTCAGGTAGCAAGAAACCAGAGACAAGCATCAGCGGATGTCTGGAAAGTCAGGCAGCGTAGGCATTATTCTACAGTACAGACTGCTGCCCAAACATTAACGTAAAGTTACGACATTTTGGGCCCGATTTGGAATGTCTGAGTTGGACCCGAAAGTCTACAAGCACTGGTACTGGGAGATGCTAACGGTGTCTACGATTTCCAAGCTTAATTATATAGAATTCTGAATGAAAGCCTGTCTTAAGCGAAATTTCTGGTCTCATCTTCGTGTATCACTTGAGCCCATTTGCCATAAGATACTGACCCAGTAGCTGTTTGATATTGTCTCTTCCATCTTGACAGTTATGGGTCAGACATTGTAAGGGTAGACGCCACGTGTTCCGATAAACGTAGCGTGTATCTCCCGAGCTCTAAAATTCAAGAACTGACTGGGACCATGTGCTTGGTACAAACATTCTATCTGATTTAGTTGGTTTCCGTTTTCTTCTCTCCTGGCAGCGTCATGAGCAAACCCCTTCGTCGCTTCTGAAGAGCCACATACTCAATTGAACCAAAAGATTTCAGAAGCTCAGATTAATCTACGAGACATTCAGAATTCTCGAAATTTCACTTGCCTTTCACGTTGCCGACACCTCCAAGGTTATCACCCTCTGGTCTTGCCGGAGGGGGTCACGTGCCTTCCTGACTAAAACGTACAGTACGAAGTCCATCTCGGGTGCACCTAGCACTGTCGGCCCCACCAGAGCTTTCACTTCACCTTCAGACCACAAGCGCCAATGCTGCCCAGCTGACAACGTCGCAACGCGGTCATGGCCTCCTTTCCCAATGTCTACACACACCGAAAGGTGGCCGAAGCAGCATCAAAACGATGTGAGATCTGCTTCAAGCCCAGCACGAGCGTGCTGGTGACGCCAGACAAGCAGGTTCGTCTCATCCTCGGCTCAATGCGACGCTTCTCATGGGTCTCATCTATTCGCTCATGCATCTCGAGTCGCTGGTCTCCGAGGCTGCAGAGCATGACCCCTAGGTAAAATGCCACCAGAAAATCGTCTCTAACTCACCTCGTGACAGGACTTCTTCTTCGTCTGCCCGAGCCATCTCAAGGACCGTGGGTTCTGCTCGCCCATCGTCGATCAGGCCGCGATCGATGCCAAGAAGAAGAAGGATATGGAAGCAGAGGTCGAGAAGGTGAAGAAGGAGTACGAGGAACGTCAGCGCAAGAAGAAGGAGGAGAGTGAAAAGTCCAAAGACAAAGACAAGGAAAAGGAAAAGGACGGAGACGACAAGAAGGCTGATGATGACAAGAAGGCCGACGAGTCCAAGGCCGAGAAGGTATGTATCTGTTCAGTGCCACTGGGACGCAGTAATTTTGGGGTATCATTCTCGAAGCTAATCATGTCATCGCAGAAGGCTGAGGAGGAACCACCAGCAGAGGAAGAGCCTCGCGTGTTTGCCTTGCACAGGTTTGGCTAGCTTCCCTCCGCTCATGGCTTTTGACGGTCACAAGCAGTACATCTGACACGATTATAGGACATTCCACCAGAATCGAGTATATCAGAAACGGCAGGCAGAGATGGCCAAACGGAACCGAGAACGGATTCAAAATCCAAACTTCTTCCCATCCGTGCCCAAGGGAAATCCCTGAGGAACTTGAGGGACAGGTCTTTCTTTGGCCGGGAGCGGTCTGGAGATTTGTAAGCAGATGAAGTCAATATTGAGCTGATCGTGGGTGTATGCAGCTTGTTGAAGATCGGCCACTGAGGAGGAGTCATTGGGGTTCATGTCAGCGTTGAAAAATATGTCCGGGAAGGGCAACGGCTAGAGTGGCGTTGAGACCGCAGGTTTCTGGGTCAAACGTGCATCACATCGATAATAATACAAAGTTTCCTCGTTGAGGTATCAAAACATAGACCCCAGGTGCACGTCACGGTACTCCAGGTCCGCATCGTCATTGTACTGCGGATGTCACGCAATACATCTGCCAGGTCTCACCTGTAGTCATATCAAAGTACCAACCCTGACCCAGCCCGCCCTACGCCCCCGTTGCCCAAAATCTGACACGAACCCAAGCCCCCCTGCCGTTGATTCGGCCCTGGGATCTCTGATCTTTGAGGCCCTGGCTAACCGAATTCGAAACTCAAAAGGCCCATGTACGTGGTAATGCACGCGGCGTATTCGCATCACTCAATGTCACCAAAATATATTCAAAGAGGCTGACACATTCCTCTCTCTCTTGACCCCCTCGCACCGCAGCGCCTCGATGACAGCGCGGCTTGCGCTGTGCATTTGCATCACGTCGAATGGCAGGTGCAGGTTTACCTCGTCTTCCTAGTGATCAGGATAACTGATAATCCCCGACATGTCGAGCGCGCCCAACCCCTAAGGCGCCCGCCGCCATCGGACGCTACTCGTCGATCAAGATCTTGCCGTTGGCTGGGAGCTGATTCCAGATACGCATTACCCTATTCAGTCCAAGTGCTTACCTTGCTGTGCCACCCACGGTTCCCCGGGGCCGGCTTCGTCACACCCACACGCATACCAAGGGAAAGGAAATGATGTTGTTTTGATGGAAACCCCGCTTTCTCCAGAGGCGCGGCACTGAGAAAGTGTTGTTTTGTGATAGGGAGATGCGTCAAACCATGAAGACGTACGCCTCTCATTTGCTGCGGAAATACCCCGTGATGGATTATAGCTCCTGTTCCCTTGCTTCTTGGAACCAGACATGCAGACAGACTGACACTTGTCTGTGAATGCTACTGGCTATTCGTAGGAGCTTCTCCGAAATTCTCACCCGGTCTGTATTAATGCGGAGACTAATACAGTCGACCCATTCAGAAAATATAGGACGGCGGAGGACATGGCGGAGTATAATCCATTAGCGCGGCGCACTAGGGCAAAACATACTTCGCAGTGGCTATTGCGAAAGTCCGGTCGCGAGCTATTGGTCTATCACAGTGCATGGGATAAACCATACAGCCAAAAGAACACCACGGATGCGAAATGAAATTCCATACAAGGGAAATACTATCGAGTTCGGGCCCAACCGACCGCAAGCTCGAAGCTGATACGTGACCGGTGTGCTGGGGAACGGATTGTTGGGCACGGGGGTATGCTCAAGTGTAGGCTGAGATGTCCGTCCATGCAAGCACGTCAACGCCCGCGCCCGCAGATTTGATCGGGGTATCCAGCCATGTGTATTTTAGCCGTATGCATCCTAATGCCGGGTCTCATGATGCTCGCAACACCTTCGCCAATAAGCCACGTGTTCTGCATCGAGAGATCGCCCCACCAGTCCCGAGCCGCCGTCAGCCCACGGATGCTCAAAATACACCTCGTGGGCATACCTTAGATAGCGCCTGACAGATTTCGACGATGGCGGTACCAAATTATCGAGAGGGCGCCTTGGGGTGAAGGGAGGGATGGGGGCAGGCAGGCAGGCAGGCAAGCCAATAGGGCCGGGCCTGTTTGGACGGGGCAGCGGGCGTCATCACGCCATGGGAGATCAATGCATGCAAGCAACGTACTCCTCGTGACACGGGGATTATGACAAGTCGACTTGCGTAGGGCTGTAGTGTCACAGCTCCCGCGATCCTCAAAGGTTCGCAGGGGCGGGGGCCCGACCTTAAGCGACGGGGCTGACGAGATACTCGGCCGGGCGGGGGCACAACAGGAAGGTAGTAGGAATGTAGGTAAGGTAAGGTAATGTAAGGTGAGCATCAGGGCTGTATGCTTCCTTTTCCCTTGCTCGATCCCGCCAAGATGTTCGCGTGTATTAGGTGCATATCTTACATGCATTAAGCCTTCCTGGGCGAAGGGGGGGCATAAGCCGCGGTACCACGACCAACCCCTCCTCGTCCGCGGGGGAACTTGTGATAACCTGCCCCCATCAGGAGACTTAGCTGATCAGTGTCACGGGCTGACTGCTGTGAGTAAGCAGGTGAGTCGCGCGGCGATGCTACCCAATGGCCCAACAGGGCAGGCCCGCGGTCGACTGCGGCCCGGCGTCGTCTATCACGGGAGGATTGATAGGCTATGTGTGAGTGCCATTTGGGGGCCGGACGCGAAGTACGAAGTATGTCTTGAATTTCGGCCCCCATGTGTCACTCCCGGCCCCCGACCGGTGGATAATCCCGGTTTCCTTCTCAAGGCCGTAACGGAGTCTCTGCCCCGTTCGGTGGCATGTTGCAAGAGTCAGACGTGTCTTAGCATGTCGGACGTTGATGCATGCTGGGTCAATGAGCACCTTGTCGCGGGTACATCACCTGTTTTTGGAAAACAAAACGGACAATCTTCTCGGACGGCGTCTTGATCTATCTCCTTACCGTTTGTGAGTCACTTTCAGAAGAATATGTGGTGTGACTCAAGTTCTGCGGCCAGGACTCAACTTGATAATGATACAACGGCTGCGAGCTGACTGCAATGTCACTTTACGTTGGTATAGGCAATATTCCAGTCTCTAGTTAGCCAGCTCCATGCAGGATGAGTTACCATTCAAGGCCTGGCATGACAAATAAAGCAGGTCGGTTGTTACGTATGGGTACCACTACTCGGGATACTGAGGAAAATAACTTTCTGCACCGCCGTGGAGGCACTAACTTTGTAAGGCGAATTCGCTGGAATCTCATGAGACTATTCGTGCATTGAAGTGAAGAGCGGCTAGCATTGTATGCCGAGTTTCGGAAACTTCAGCTAGAAACTACTAGTAAAGGGAGGTAAACGAAAGTGTTTCAATGGCATACACCTTAGGCCCCCTACTCGAATTAATTTCATATCCATTTGAAACCCTTAAAACCTCCAAATGCCCATGCATACATCGAGCACTACTGGGCGGTTTCCCTAAGGAGCCACTAATAGCTCGCTGATTCCTCCCCGTCACGGACCACTGGTTATTCCCCGGTCCTTGAACAGCTTGGCACGTCGGTCGTAAAATTCTTCCTGACTCCTCACGTAAAGGCCCATCTCCGCAGGTGCGGCTGCGACGATCTGCGTACAGTTCCGAGCATCAACCCAGACGACAAAGTCGTCACCGACCTTGTCCTTGAGGTTGAATGTAACACGCCACGTCAGGTAGAGGCCACTGTCCTGCACCGTATAGACCAGCTTGTACTCTTTGGCTGGGTACAAGGCGTCCCAAAATGGTTGTTCCAGCGCAGCGTATTCTGCAGTGTCTCTTGCCTGAAACTGAGTACAAGATGGCTCCTGCGAGCCGTGGTCAAACTCGCCCCTATAGAGCATATATTCGGTCGAAGCATTTTGCACATAATGGCCGTCGGGCCGTTCGTCCTTTGTTCGCGCTTGTCAGACTCGTTCCACTCCATCTTTTCATTGTCACCCCGAGGCTGCGTAATGGAATCGTTTGACAACGGGAGTCGTGTGATTCGGGCAGGCGTGTCGAGTGCAAGAAGTCGGGTTGTTGACTTACCCTGTGGATTTTGACAACGGTGTTGTCAATGGTGATCATCCCATCCAAGTTCGACTGAAAGAGGAAGAACGTCCTATATATTGTTCCGTCATCCCCTTTCGACGAGAGGATATCTCCAGCCGTAAACCTGAGTTCATTCAAATATTCCGGAGAGTGGTATTGTATGATACGGATAATGGGGCGAATTTCCTTGGCTATAACCCAACCATCCTCGTCACATCTCACATAGTTGGTAAGGTTCCAATCTTTAACGCATGTCACCGGCGTCAAGATGCCGTCGTCTCGCACTATCCCATTCACCTTTGGTTCGCCAGTTCGGTTGATGGTGGTGACCTCGCCAAAGAATCGAGGAAACCTGCTCGTAGCGATCATAAGGTCTTCCCATTTAACAGGAGGGCGCTCTGCCACCGAGAGGGGAATGACCAGAGCCCATATTGCCCAATTTAGGTGGGGCAGCATGATAACTTTTGGTTGTGGCCGTGTTTCGGATTGTAAAAGGAGTCGTGGAAGGAAGTGAAAAGGTAGAGTTGGCGAATTTAAGAGAGCAGGCAATTGGTGTGGTCGCAGACACTTATATTTGAAAGGTGACTCGACCCTTTGGTGATTTAGCACTTGTGGCCCATAGCACCTAGTTACCCTTGAAGCTAGACTCGGTTGATATGTGACGGAGCTCTTAGGGTAGAGACGGTTGCCAGTCGCGCCAGACTTTCACGGTCAGTCCTCTGGATGCCTGAGGAGCCAATCTTTGTGTTTTGGCTTTGGAATCTGTGCATGATTCACTAATCATAAGCTCACAACTGCTTATCGTACGAGAGAATGTTTGACCATTTGTATAGTAAATATCTGCGAAGTTCTGATAAAAGCGAGTCTACTACATGCACAGGAAAGAACATAGGAATACAGCTGATCATTCATCAGGTGTCTGCTTGACTAGTCAATCTCGAAGGCTTCTATGACTAGTTACTTGAAGGCAGGGGCTGGCTGGGACAAAATCCGTCATCCGCAAGTACACCAGGAAACAAAGTCGTGAAAAGGTCGAGCTTAGGCACCATGAAATGCTCACTTAAATAATTTGACTTACAGGGGCTGTCTACTTCTACGCCCCTTAGAACAATAGCTAAGGAACAGCCCGTCCCGTCCTCGTGCAACCAAGCTTGGTCATGTGGCCAGAGAAAAAAAAACAAATACTAAATACCAATTTCTCATGCTGTCCAAGTCTTAGTGCGCCTTAACACAAAGCTCTTGTTGAGTGTGCAACAAAGATTGATCATTCCAATTTCTTGCACGAAGAATTGACTAGTGACAACTTGGAATGCACTGCTTGAAAGACAGCTGTCATCTTCACCAACGCACTATCCATACCATACCTGGGTAGCGTCACGCGACGAATGTACCGGGCATACGTGCAAATCGCACCCGAATCACCCAATTGTAGTCCCAAATACCTCCAACTGCCTTTTGCTATATGCAAATGGCGGCTCTCTGAGCTCATGCAACTCATTGATTACAATGTCGGGTGACTACCTCGGTCATCAACCCTTTTACCAGTAGCTGCATTTCATTTTACGCGTTCTGTGCTTTACAAACTATCTATCGGCTCTTGTGTCCCCTTGAGAACACATTAAAATTTGTACCAAGTCCTCATGTTCTTGCTGTGGAATATAAAGTGCTGTGGATGAATGAATAGTGAGGGGAGACGTCGAATTACACTGGAGCCAGGCTACGCCATTGCAGACATTTTGTCTGTGCCGAGACCATTTATGCCAGAATGGCGAGGCTGTTCCAATTTTGTTCATGTTCTATATGGTATCGCTAGACGTAGTAGAGGAGCTGTGACGGCGCCCAGGTTGATCTGCTAGACAGGAATTCCACCTGGGACAGAAGGACCGTATGTCTTGAAGAGATGATCAACTTCGTCCTTACGGAAAACTTCACAACTTCACGTCAAGTCGAATGATGGTGTCTGATAGTGCTGTGTTGTGGGATTCATCATTCGATGCGACGCAGAACAAGTGCTTGTCTTCTAACTGTGCCACAATGCTGCTTGATTTCAATACATCTTGCCGGTGCAACAGGCGTTCAGGCTTTTCAACCCTCAGTGACTCATTGCATTACCGTTCTGCGTATACCAACAATTTTGACTGGGTGGAATTACAAATTTACCCAAACAATCCAACATCTGGGTCCTGGGATGACATGCTTGGTGCTGACGAGGCCGGGTCAGCTCCTCTTGGTATGGAGCACATCTAAAAGGCCCCGAAAGGCTGCACAACCTAGGTTATTTTGGCCCCCTACATTGTGTCCATCCCCATAATCTTGCTTCAGAGTTTGAACAAGTCTGTGAGGCTTATACGCAACCCGGCGCACCGGAGCAGGGCGTGGGCGATTACACAGCACCGGTGAATCCCCCGCCAACACACTGACTGCATAGGCTAAAGAGGCAGTCTGACAAAGATCTCACGCTACGTTTCTAGTGCGCATCCCAATCCCAAGTCGCGCCGAATGATCCTTACAGTATGTACTGTGTGTATATCCACCGAGCAGGCAGCCGCACGAAAATCCTTAGCCTCGAGTCAGCCTTACGCGATGGGCAGGACCCAACTATTTTGCAGAAGGAAGCTCGCTTGCAGACTGCCGAGGTACACCTCCACACACCCAAACACACAAAACACATGGACAAGGGCACCACGACAGCATCAGGAGCAGCTAGCAGCTAGCAGCTTAGCAAGCCACAGAGAGGACAAACCAACACCAGACCAACAAGTGCCTCTCTTTTTCCTTTTTCCGCCCCGGCTCGGAGAGAAATCCGCAGTGGAGCTCCCCGTCCCCACCCGCACGGGCGCCGCTGGCGAATCGCATGGCCGGCGTTATACCGTAGCACTCAAAACCTGGGCCCCCCCCATGCTCGACGCCCCCAAAACCCACACCCTCAGGTACCGGTACGCGACCGGGCCCTGTCAACACATGTGGCTTTCTTTCAGCCTTGCAAAAGGATACAATTGGGGGGAGGGGCGAGCGAGCGAGCGGGAGGGCCAGGGAGTGGGACGCGTCGGCAGCTTCGGACCCACTGGCTGGGAAATTCACAAGGCCAGGGCGGGGAGGGGGGCAGGGAGGGATGACGGGTGGGGAGGAGCTCAGTAGTGTGCTTTTTGGTTGTGCGTGTGCGCTGAGGCCCAGGAGAAAGAGAGAGTGTGTGGCAGCAGATCAGGGGAGGGGGCCACACTGCGTTCTGCGGTTGCGTTTGCTGTCAAAGATGGGTCCCCACATGTGCACACGACTGACTGACTCGGTGAACGCCCGGGTAATGGTCCCGTCCGTGTCCGTGGGTGCGTGGTTGAAGGGCAGGATTCAGTCCGAGATGAGGAAATGCACGACAGCCCAGCCAGCAAGCAGCACAAGAGAGGCACCGTCTCCACTGGCAGACAGAGTGAGAGTGAATGGCCCAGGCGTGCCAGGCTGGAGGGGCCCTGACGAGGTGACGAGGGCTCATCATTCTCCCCCTCCCCCCTTAGAGTTTGTGCCCCTTGCCCCCTTGCAAATGTTCGCTGTTCGGAGTCTTGGCCGTCTGGGAGGCTGGACGGGCTCCGGAAGGGTCTCTCTACACACTACTGTCTGTACCCACTTCACGGAGCACGTAATACGTGTATCCATTATGTTTGCCAGGCGAGCCAGGTCAAGGTGGATGAGGGTAGATGAGGTGCCATCGCCTGCCTCATCGTCGCCGGTCGCGCGGAGTATTCAGCGCTGTGTTGGCCCCTCCATCCTCTCGCGAACCGGAGCAAGGCACTCTATGGTGTTTGAGAGTTTCCATGCACAAGCAAGCAGCAAGGGCCCTGCGCTTCCGATGGTCCCCAGGCCGCCCCGGTCCGTCTCGGTCTAATTTGTCGGGAAGGGGTAACGGGGGATTGGGGGTCATCACAGGGCAGGCAGCACGGTTCCGGATTGGGGACTTTTAACGCCAGATAGAGTTGAGACGACCCGTTCCAGCTGTAACGTGTCGTTCCAGAGTCTGCGTGCCTGGCACAGTATGCATTCCAGGTAAAATGATCTGGTCTGCCTGGGCTGCTGGGCTGGGCTGAGGCAGAGCCAGACGAGGCAGAGATGTGCAGGGCGACACGCGGTGATCGACGGATTTGCCCTGCGTGCTGAAGCTGTCATTCCAAAACCTGGCGGAGATGCGCACGGCCTCGGGCTGAAGATCTGCCCTTTTTCATCATTTGCTAGCTAGGCTGCCACGATGGAGTACCAGGCGATATCGCGTGGTCGGCTCCGTAACTTGGGAGGGGGCTACACCCGAAGCAGTAAGATTCGTCGAAATATGGTGACGATTTCAAGATTCCAATTAGCGTTTATTAGCCCTAGGGCAGGTTTAATCCCCGTCTGTTCTCCCATCGCAATGTCACGATCGCCATATGCCAGTGGGAGCCAGTTCCGGAGGCCTGGGACCCGGAGATGAAGTTGGCTGTAGTCTCTGGCGGTGCCTCGTCAAGTGTCCGGGGGCCCGTCCCTCGGGTAAATTGGCTGAGTCCTCGCCTGCCAGAGCAGCCGGTGAGTGAGGTGCGGCGCACATGGATGAGGATTGATCCCTTGCATGGCGCTAGAAAGCTTCTAGAAACCTTCTGGAAACAAACTTTTGGCTCGCACAACGCGCCGTTTAGTCAGATAGTCTAGCAACACTCTATACGCTGAATACGTAAGCTCTGCCCAAATGGTCGCTCTTGGCAATGGGCAGTTTTTTCCAATACACACACACACCGCCCACTGCGGATGAGGGGGGCGATCTTTGGACTTGCTTACCGCGTTCGCCACAGCTTCAGCCGCGCATAGAACTGCTATTCCCGTCACTGGCGCGGTGAGGGAGGCGTCAACTAGTACAGCTGAAGAAAACATATCCGCGGATGGTGCATGCAGGCACGCGGACAGCAGGGTTTTCCTCGTGGCTGGTGAGTTATGCCATTGTTGTTGTTGTCGTTGCTGCTGAGCACTGCCGGCTTGCTTCAGGGGGATCGGCACGAACAAATCCACCAGTTGCCCTCCCGACGACGCACCTCGCAGCCGACGACAAGCCCGCTACGATTGCCCTACCGCTCGGGTATCCACCCGGTCGGGCTGGCGGAAGGCACTGGAGTTACGATAGGGGGTTGGTTGGTCGCCGTGCCCAATAGTATACCGATGTTGGCGATGTCGATCTTGACTGGCCACCGCGGGTCACCGCTGGGACGTCCAGAGTCTGATCATCATCAGCCGCCATCTCGACCATCTCTCTTGCCGTTACATCCGTCTGCTTTTGATTGTCAATGTGTGTGCAGCATCTAATGGTAGTCTGATGGTTTTGCCTGGTAGCGGTGGAGTCGTGAGTCGCCCCAGATGTCATTGGGTATCATCGCGCCATCTTCATGACTCTGAGAGATTTCCGATGCCTTTCGGGCCATCTCACGGGCTGATGGCCGAATGAATAGTGATCACCTCTGCTAAGAAGGTCGCGACCACGCCTTCTCTGGTACCGACTTTGGCTCTTCATCAGCACGCAATGAGGTTACCCTGACCTGGCTGACCTGGCTGAGGTGGGATCAAGTCCCAGTACCCAAGTAGCCAAGTGTACATCACCATCGTGGCATGCGAGGCATCGCAATAACACTACGTCGCAACGCGCATCGCGCAGCTGGCCTGATATATGATGACCCCGGCATAATAGCGTATATCCGTACTGGAGACTAACCAGATGACACAGACAAAAGTAGTAGTACCCCGTCCTCCCCCGTGGAGCAAAACTCTCACGGACCGGCCCTTTCGGCCCCCGAAATTCGAGTCACGAGACACGTCAAAATACCACCACGTTCGACCGTGAGCGGGCCAACTGTCAAGGCTGTGTAGCCACACCCGGTCCGAGAGTGGATGAGAACTTGCACCCAAGCCCAGCCGATGCTCTGCATAAAATTCCCCACTGGGCTTGATTGGTTGTGTTACGGTTGCGCTGCCAGCCGCTTCAATCAGGACCTGAGGCCCGAAGGGGGCGTCAGCATACACACACTCTCTCGGAAACACACACCCAGGCTGGTGGTGCCAGGCGCCGGCGTCGAAAGGGCCAGTCAGGGAGACGCCGAATGGGCGATTATTGTAGCGAGATGGTAGGGCGGGGGGTGAGATTTTTGTCGCGCGCCTGTGTGACCAGTGATTATGTGAGGGTTTGATATTAGAGGATGTGAGAACTAGGCAATGGAACACGAGCTAGCCTAGATCGCTGGGCAGGGCAAACCGAGCCGGTGGTTCGTCACCAGTGAGCAACAACCTACCTGCCCCGGCGGCATTCCCTGCATGAGGGCGGCAGCACCATGTATGCATCATCACCTTCTCCCTTCGGAGCGCAAGAGACGCTGCAGCGCCCTGCATCCAGGCCAGGCCCCTACAACCTCCATCGATTGTCATCAGGTGATTTGTTTCGCGGTCAGCCCTTGTTGCAGCCTTACGCACCAGAGGGCATGCAGCAAGCAGCCTCGACACGTCACACGGCGCCTTTCCTCAGTACTTTCTACCGTACCGTCTGTACGTATGTAGTCTATGTATGTCAGCGCAGCTCCGTTGGCTGCCAGAGCGTGTGCGTGCCAGGGTACCGCCTCTGTCCTGCAGGGAGAGCAAATCCGGGGCCCTGTGTCAGCCCTGTGGGGAGACGTTTCTGGACGTTTTGGTTTTCCCGCAGGGCAGATCCGGATCGGCAGTCCGATGACGGCCGGCCTCTCCTGTTCAATCGGCCATGCCGCCGCGTCTGCGTGTCTACAGCACCTTTGTGTGCCCCGTCATCTGCTGCTCTTGGCCTGTGACATGATGATTTGACGCTGCGAAAGTTCCTCGCAAACAATTATGCTGGACACTTTCTCTCTGCCCTGGAGATGGATGACACGAAGCCGAGCGGATGCAATGCAATGCAGCCCCGCCGTCGTCGTCACGGACACGGATAATACTTTTTTCTCTCTTCTTGCGCTGGTGACATGGTGGTCAGTGGTGAGCAGCAGCCCATGCAGGCAGGCTCGGAAAAACACCTCGCACTCTTGATATCAGGTCCTGTACGACACATGCAGGGGCAGCTGCACAAGGGAGGCGCAGCACGGCGGGTGGGTGTGTGAGAGCAGAGTGCCATCAATGGCTGTGTCGGCCTGCCTGAACCGAAATGACATGCTTGCTTACCTCTGCCGCCGTCATATATTTCGGT
>JACBFG010000014.1:1584764-1605691 GCA_013435955.1 Diaporthe sp. HANT25 | reverse complement strand
GGGGGAGGCACTACACAGGTATGGGGGGACGGAGGGAGGGGAGGGGAGGTGGTGTGGGACCCGGCGGAACTGTAAATTCAGTGGTGGAGTTGGGTTGGTGGTGGTGATCGAATCAAGGTTGAACGGACCTATGCAGGCTGCCTGCCACCGCCTGTGCCTGATAGGGCGCGAAGGGGGGGAATAAAGCGTAAATGACCGGGGTATCGGGACGGCAGGGACGGCAGGAGAGAAACACTTGCAGTTGGACATGTGGACGGAGATCGTGACAATCCCGAGATTGAGGCTGTAAATCGAGCACGTCCTATAGGGAGACAAGAGTGAGGGGAGGAGGGGGAGAAGGCGTGGAACGGGGTGGTAGATGCAAGGGCTCTGCCACGCCTTGGGTAACTCCGTACGACCTC
The DNA here is from genome assembly GCA_013435955.1 of Diaporthe sp. HANT25. NCBI lineage: Eukaryota > Fungi > Ascomycota > Sordariomycetes > Diaporthales > Diaporthaceae > Diaporthe > Diaporthe sp. HANT25. The sequence goes on along the minus strand of JACBFG010000014.1, from coordinate 1,605,290 downwards.
AGAATACAACATCAACGACGAGACGAGACAGGAATTAAAAAAAGGGCTGAAGGGCGGATGGCATCAATTGGCTGCTGTTTCCTGACGTGAAGACGAGATGGCCGGGGCAGGGGTGCATTTCCACTGCTACTGTACGAAACGGTGACATCGATCAACGGTATGCCTTTCAGGCACTTGGGTCTCACGAAGGTTACCTGCACAGTGGGGCTTAAGAAATGGGAATTCGTGATGCAGCCCCCGAGTAAGAAGAAGCTGCCACTATCGCGAGCAATAATAATCGACCATCGCTATGCACCATGTAATTAATGTAAGTGTGCGCAGCACGGCAGTCTGATGCCCGTGTAAGTAGGTCGGCAGATATGAGGCCAGGGGTTGCAGGTCATCAAGGGACACCATAGTCTGGTACACTACCGATGAGATATAGCAAGACGTCGAGCTGTTAATTTCCTGTCACGGGCGGCGGGAGAAGACTTCTGGAAGCAGCCTGTGGTTCGTTGGCCCGCCTTGTCCGCCCGCTCGTGAACCACCGCACCCGTCCACACCCTCCTTGGATACCGTCATTTAGCGTTCCGGTTCGTTTCTGATGAGACCAGCCAGAAACAAGATTGCAATCTACATGGCACCGGCTGCCCAGCTTCCCCAGGGGACCAAGGTGCCGTGCCAATGCCCCATGCACACACCCGGCGTTCGAACAATGCGTATCAGGTCCGCCCTGCGACGGGGCGGTACACACACACACACACACACACACACACACACATTCACGCAGACACACACTTACAACCACACCCACCCTGCCACCCAGCCACGCACCCAGAAACACACACACACACACACACACACACACACACACGTGCGTATAAGGGTGCATGTTTCAATATTTCATCAGGACACACAACTTTGGTTTCCTCCGTGTGACAGATGCAACCCACAACAAGGAGAGGAAAATGTTAAAAATAACATTCAACAGCTCGAACACATGGGGTAGACAGGCGAACTCAGCGTGTAACTGGCCAAAGCCTTGTCGCGGAGATTGGGCTGTGCCGGTGCTCGTGGTTCAGGCTTTCCCAACGCCCGTTGGTCCGCGACGCCACCGAGGGCTGGGAGCGAAACTTTCCTAGCTGCAGCTTTGCCACGTTTTCCGCCCCGTGTGCCGTCGCAGTGGGAAAGGAGACTGGGAGGGGGCAAAGGGAAAGCAAGACGAAGATCGCGGCCGGCATTTGCGGGACTTGAGAGGCGCCCCTCCCCAGAAACAGAGAGAGACACACACTCGAGGGCAGGCGACGGGGTCTCGGAACCCGTGCCGGGGTGGAGGGAACAAGCCTGCGGGACGTTGCACGGTCGTGGTCGACGCTTGCAGTCTCTGGGGCCATGATCCCCTCTCCCTTACCCTAAGCGACTGCAACCACGGAGATGAAGGGGCCAAGGGTCCAGCGTTACGCCCTCTTATCTTTTTTGCCTCCCTCTCCCTCGCTCTCTCGCTTCCTCTGACTCTGGCGCCGTGCACCGGGGGACATTCAGGCCTGTCTTGCCTCAGAAACCCCTGTGGGGTTGAAGACCCATCTGTCTAATCCTCACGGTACATACTGTCCCTCTCTGTCTCCCTCGCTTCCTCTTGGCCTGGCCTGATTAGCTCGCATGGCTTGTTTCATTCGGCAGGTAGATTAGGAGTCCGAGGATGGGGTCCTGTCGACGCCCAAAGGGCTGAAGGAGCGCCGTCAAGTCCACCCAGCTCCTTGGTCCTGGGAGCTTGCTAGCAAGCCTGAGGGGAAAGGAACCCGATCCTGCCGGGCGAGGATTTGATTGTGCCGAGGATACAGCACAATGGGCATTTGTGGCTTCTGGAGGGGGGCTGAGCGCATGTACTATGTACACGCCACGCGTGATATGCTGCCGTGTCTGATTGTCGCGCGCCGTCGCCTTGTAGGGCGGTCCGATCGTTATCGGATCCAGACCTTGAGATTTTGGCACGTTTTCGGATCTGGCAGCTGGCTGCACGCACGTAGGGGGACCGTCTCTCCGGTTATCCGATGGCAAAGAGGGAGAAGGGGGGGTAGCAGAAAAAGCAACGCACCATGCTGGATCAAGGTAGCCATTCGCGACCTGGTCGTTTTCGTATTTTCACCGAGGCGGCTCCGTGCCTCCGGCGTTTTCATGGCTAGGGCTGCACCTGTTCGGGCACTCGACGGAGCCCCATTTCAGATGCAGCACTAACAACTGGGCTGTCAGACTGTCTGGCTGTAGGGCACGCGTGCTGCCGTCACAACCCCATCATACTTACGCCATACTGTTCCATGGACTTTATAAAACGCCCATTCCCCAATTTTAAATTCCTAGACAGCCAGGTCCAAGCGAGCAAAAGTCCAGCACGCTGCATGGATGTCTTGGGCAAGTAAGCTGTTCAGCCCCGCCATCGCTGGTCGTGCATGGGTACCGAGGAGACAAGCACGGGAACATATAGATGGCTTGGCTTGGCCGGCCGTGTTGCGTCGTGTTGTGCCTGCCTATGGTGGAGTGATTTATCAAGAAACCACCGTGCATGCTGTCGAAATCACAGGGCGGGTTTCGGACGCTGGTTACCCCCCTCATACCTTGGCTGGCTCTTACTAAAGGTCGGGGCTCCTCGCCGGCGGCGCACAGTAACAGTCTGATGTGTCATGGCCCCAAGTTTGCGACGACGGGACGTCCAACGTCCGCGACGCAGCAGTCTTCCACTGGCAGACTGGGCAATCGAGTGTGGCTGGCGTGCGTGATCAGCACCACCACGTCGTTACCAAAGCGGTCAACGGCAGCGTGCGCAAGCTTGCAAGACAAGCTACCAGGGCCCGTTGTTCATATCCGCCAATATACAGAATGCAACAGCCTGAATCCCAGCCTACAGCCCTTTGTTGGTTCGCGTGGTTGGCTGGCCTATCCCCGCCGTGGTGAACCATACGGTACGCGCCGCGGATCCGCTTCTGACTTGACTTTGAACGTTCCAGTGCGGCGACATGACATGAGAGCGACAGTTCATTGGCGAGTTGCCCCTGGTAGTCCCTCTGTCAGGTGGCTCAAGCGTGCAGGCGTGCACAAATTGTGCGTGCATGCCCCTGAACTCGACTGCGAGATGGATGAAGGGTGTTGGAAGCCTGCGCTGGGATATCCGGGGGGCATCTGTCGGTCGTGCCCCACGTCTGAACGAGGCCTGTCCACTGGATGAGAGCTGTCCCTCGGGATCTGACATGTATGCACGACCTCTGTGGCGCCGAGGGTTTGAGATCAGATCTGCGCGTCCACGTTTGCTCGTGCCGCCATGGCAGCATGGCTCGACGGATGGATGGGCAGTGCGACACGGGAATTCAAATCTTGCCGCCCTGCAGGTTGGAATTTCGGCCCTCACAAGATCTGTCAGCAGGCACGCCGAGCCGCCAGCATCAGAAGCGCCGAGCACATATCCCGCCTCTCGTTCTTCGGCTTCTTCCAGAAGGACGGAGACGTAGGTGGCTAGCCAACCAGTCAACTAGCCCCGCCGCCTACTGCACAAAAAGACGGATCCGTCCAAGCTGCTTTGGTTTTAAGTTTTGCATGCCTGGCCCGCGACGATCGTCTAATCTAGTTCCTATTCTTGGAACTCTGATCGACGTTCGAGGTTCGACATTCGAACTAGCGCTGCAAATCGATAGATCCGTACCTCCGGGGCCACTAGGCGCAGTACCGTGCTGTGTAGACCTCGTTGCCTCGGGCCACCTCCCTCTGCCTCCGGGATGTTTCGTTGCCGAAACCTCATGTTTATGTGTGCGAGGGCAACCCACAGTAGCCAGTTTGATATTGAAAGCTCTTTGACCCTCTCACGATGAGCTGATGTCTTATCGTCCTTATGTAGACGCATGCAGACATGTACGGTACGCATGCGCAGTGTGCGCTAGGAGACTGGCATGAGTCCGTGCAGGCCGGCCGGCAGTGCCACCGGACGTCGATGTCTCACGACGTGGGGTTTCTGGCTGTACGGGATCTGAGAGCCCATCTCATGATCCTTTGGACCTGTCATTATCACCTTTGAGCGTCTCGCTTCGGCGCCTCGCGTCCGGGCCGCGGCAGAGGAATGCGTTGCCATGGGTGCACATGACATGGGCGCTTTCGCGGAGGACTGCTCGAGAAACACGGGCATGTCATCTGGACTTCAACAACAGTGTGCAGACAACGCACGCTTCTGCGTCTCAGCAGGTTGACAAAAACCATAGAAATCGAGACGAGACTTGGAGGATAGCGCGACTTCTTCGGTGGCTGGTCCGAGAGGGATGATTTGGGAGCATGTACCTGTACCTGTAGAGAACAGCCAGGTGGCCTACTGTGTGTTGCTTGGTTCCCAATGATTAGTGGAGAGATCTGGATATCATCATGACCCTGCATGACCCTGCCGAACAAATGCAGCGTCGAAACTGCTTTCTCCGGTCGGAGCAGGTCAGCAGCGCAGCGTCGCTGATGCCATCAAGCCTGCCCGGCAAGTCATTGATGCCATCACTGTGCCACTGCCCGAGTCAGTAGTTGGCAGTCGTCCGACCAACGACCAGTCAGTCAAGTCACAGACACCCCGCACCCTGCAAGGCAGACGAGATGTTCTGGCTGTCTCGCTCAGCAGGGATATTCCTGCCTGACACGCCTCTCCCTAGCGTCGCTCCCTCACCCCTCAGTCCAGCCTTGGCGGGTATTCGTAGGGCTGAGAGGGGTGTGTTGGTCGGTGGTGTCGGCCTTGTGAGTGCGGCGCCTCGTCGCTCCGTTTCGAAAAACGCCTGCTTTGCTGACCATGACAACAAATGATGAGACATGGCGCTTCGATGGCGCAGGATCTTGAGCCGGAGTACAGTACATGCCCGGTTGGCCGAGCCTACTGGCACCATGTCCAAGCTCCCTGATCCAAGGAATCCCAAGATCTTTTTCACGGACGACGTTGTCGTAAATGCCGTTGTCGTGCTCGTCTCGGAAGTCAGCGAAACGTGGCCAACGCCTAGTGCAGCGGGCGGTGTCCGTTGCCCGACGGGTGAAACGTTCCAGCTTAGCTCGCCCCGGAGCAGTTCACCTTGTAGGGCTAGGTGGGAGCTCTTAGGCAGGGCTTTCAGAGGCATGCTAACCACCGGGGCCGGCCCAGATATTTGGTAGCTCTGCGCAGTGACTGAAGCTAAATCGCAGCCAGCGGGCAGCTGCCCCTGCAAGGGATTTTTGTGCCCCGGCCACGAGGTCACCGACTTCATCAAAAATGGCCGAGCCGTCGTGACGATCGTTGTGTTGTTAGTGCCCCTTCCCACGCCGTGCTACCCGTTGCTGGTGGCATGACCAGGGATGTCTGCGTTAGGCCATGACTAACAGGCTGAATGAACCCTGAGGGGCTCGAGGGAGCTTGCAACCCCCTTGGTGCACACTTGGTGTCGCGATGGCGACACCAGCAAAGCAAGCCAGCTGGGTAGGCTGGCTTCACGAACCGCGGCAAGGAGCAAAGATCGAGCTATGGACAGTGCCTTGCGGGTCATAGGCTAAATCAGCTCCAGGATGGCTGTTGAATAAGCATTGCTTACACAATAGCCATCGCTGGAAGCGCGGTAAATTAAAACAGGCAGACGAAACAAGGCCCTTCGGAGCAGAGAGCGCTTATCAAGCGGGGTCTACCAAAGAACCGGGAAGTGGTTGCGTGACAGGCAGATGGAATAGCGAGAATGATGCAACTATCATGGCAAAGATGGCTGATTGCCGTTTTCTTCCTCGACAGGATACATACCATCGGCTGTCTGGCCAGCGAGCATGTAACAAGACAGAGATAGCGATGGCCGTCAGTGCCCCGGCAGTGATGCATAGGATTTCGATTTAATACTGGGGCCAAGGAGACGGTGAGAGACCTTGGTCAACCGGGAGGGCCTTTTGACACCCAACCCAGCGTACTGCGTAAGACCGGGATAAATCGGGGTGAGGCTCTCGTCATCTCGTGTCGTCGCTACGGTGCACGACAGGCTCATCTCGCCCGAATTGTCTGAGCGAAGAGAGCCAACAGCCTCGCCAGAATGGCGGTCAGGGTCAGGATTGTTAAACGCTATGTTATCAATCGATACTTGAGGGGCACCCCGGGGTAAGGGGGCGGGGAGGGGGGGATGGCGGCGAGAGGGGGCGAAGGCTTGACCTGTATCAGCGTTGCGGAAGGCTTGTGACGAGCTGAAAGACCTATTGGGAGCGGTTGTCATCGTATTGGTGTTGGCACTGGCGCGCAACGGCAACATTGTCAGCTTGCCGCACTGACCTTGCGCGTACTAGGCGTTGGCGGGCAGTTGCATGGGATTCGGGCGAGAAACAGCCTCGGATCAGAGGGAATGCGAAGCGCCATCCGTTGGTAATGCTTTGGCGAACCAAGAGGAGGGCATTGCGAGACTTTGAAAATGCTGATAGGCATGAATACGCAGGTAGCAGGCTGCGCGCAGTTGCAGAGGCAAGGGGCGTGGCCCTGAGGTTCTGGGCTCTGTCGCCTGTTGGAACGTTTAATACATCCGCCGCCACCAGCACCAGCCTGTCGGGACCAGAAGTTTGATTGAAAATCCGGGAGGATTGCCAGTTGCACCGAACAGTCTAGTGTGCTTCTTGGGAAGAGAAGCTGTGACGATAGTCCTCGTCGTGAGTCTGACGAGTCTATCGTACTTTCAGTCCAGAAGGGATGAGAGCGTGGGCAATGTCACAGACAGAACCAGCGTCCCGATCGCTGGCGAAGAAATGCTGTGCCCTAGTTCGTGGCATGGACCACCGTGACAGACGTTCTACTGCATGCGTAATCTCGCGTGCCGTGAGTCGGCCATCAATCGATCGAAGCTACTGGCCTGAACTTACTACCGAAGCTCGAATGAGAAGGCGGAGGAGTCGCACCTCCAGACCTCCCCTCCTCGTCGGTTCTGCTCGGGTCCGTGGTCGTGTCCAGTTAGCAGCACGGTGGGGACGTCAATTAACTGAGAGATGACCACTAAAGAGTGAGCATGCGCGGCCACACAGTAGTGTGCTCCCCTCCTTGCCGGTCTCGTCTCCCAACATTGATGATGGGGATGACGGGATGGGCTCGAGCTCGGGGCCTGCCCTCAAACCTTGCAGTCTGCAGTTTTGCCAAGCAACCCGCTCCGTTTAATCAAAAGGATTGAGCATGGGTCTGAAGATTGGACTGCAAGTGGAGCGGAGTGGCAGTGGGTGAGGGCCAAGAGAGGGTGGACGGACTCCACAGTGAGGCAACAGACATGCAGACAGGGGGGTGGGCTGTGTCTGTTGGCTGTTTGCTTTTTCTGCCATGTAGGGCTGGGGAATCACCCACTCCCAGATTAGCGATCTTTTGGAAACCTTGCACCGTCAGCATGGAAACCTGGCCTGGCGGGTGAGACGAGGACACCGCCTCGGAGGCAACGACAAGTGTAGGTGTTTCCACCCACAACGCAACAAGCAAGCAAGTGAGTAGCTCGGTACCGAGGTGAGAGCTGTAGGGAAGTGAGACCTGGCCGTCTGTAGATGTCATCGCAGGCCTCCGCAGCCGCAGGCCAGACAGGCCAGGAGATTGTTGGAATGGGCGGCACATTGATTGGGATGGCATGGCAGGGCAGGGCAGGGTATGGCTGTAAGATAGCATAGCGCGGCGTGGCGTGGGCGTGGGCATGGCCACGGGTTTCGGTAGGGCATGGGCTTGCGTGCGTCCATCCCATGTGCAATGGCGTGGTGCAGGTTTTGGTACTTTTATCAGGACGGGCCTTATTTTGCTGCTGGAATGCAAACATGCGAGACGACTGGCAGGCCCAGTCCATCCAGTCAGAGTTGGGATAGCGCAATCCCAGACAATCGCCCCGGGGCCGAGCATGGGAGACCCCTAGCGGTTGGGAGCATGATGCGCTGCCCTGCGTGCTTGCTGCCCATGCCTCCTGTTCACCGTCCGCGTCCCTGTCTCCCTGTCCCTGGCTGCCCCGTTCCGCCGGGACGGGGTGATTGTCGGTGATTGTCATTGATTGTCGAGATTGTCGCGATTGTCGTGGCTGTCGTGGCTGTCAGACCAGGCCAGGCCAAGCCAGGCCAGGCCAAGCCGTCGGCTGTTTACCGCTTGGCTCTGTCGCTGCTGTCGCAAAGGACGCAGCCGTCCTTGGGCCGTGGGCCACTGAGTGGATGAGAGATGTGGGCGAGTGGACGAGGCCCAGTGGATTCAAAGGACGGACGAGCAGTCGACAGGTGGATTGTGTGGATGTGTGGATGCGGATGCACGCGAGGGTCGGCCACAGCGTTGCTTTGGTTGCATTCGGTTGACCAGGCATGGCAGGGCACGGCAGGCCAGAGCAGAGACAAGAGCAGGCCAGAGCAGGACAAAAGGGGCCAAGGCGAGAGCTCGACACGCTCGACCACTTGCTGTACTCCGTCTGGATCGTTGTCGATGGCGGAGGACGTCTGTCTGTCTCTGGTTGTTCTCTTGTCGGCCACAGAAAACGGTGAGGCACCCACATTGGGGTAGTCTGGTGCGGACAAGGAAGGTACCTATCTGTGCAAACGTTACGGAGCGATAGTCTGCCAACGTCAATGCAGTACACCGCAGTACTCTGCCCTACGAGGAAGAAACGGTAAGGGCAGGGCAGTGGCAGGAGAGGGAGGGACGGGGGGACAGCAAATCCAGCCCTGGGAGGCAGGGACAGCTGCAGCTTCCCAAGGCAGCAGGCAGGCACCCACACCGTGTAGAGGGACCTTGCCGATACAATGTCCCAGCGGCACAATGCCGTGCGATGAGATGTACCAACTCAGTTTCTCGACACCAGCCCTGGGGACTACCTCCTACCCCCCGGTGTCAGGTTCTGAATTGGGTACTGTGCTCGTACCCAAACACGGGAGCAGTCCTCATGCTGCTGTACGTACCGCCATGTCCCCGTCGCCGATCTGACCTCCATCTCTTTGGATGCGCGTCGGATGACTGGACTGATGACTGGGACTGACTGGACTGACAGCAGAATGGCTGTCCAGCGGTTTCGGTTGATGGCTTTCCATAGTATTATTGCTACCGTGACTGCCCATGCCGATGCCATGCCATGCCATGCCATGCCATGCGAGACGTTGCGTTGCGTTGCGTTGTGGTCGCCTTCCCTTGCCTTGCCATGCCTTGCCTTGCCATGCCATGCCACACCTACATGCACATGTTGTTTGCCCCCTTCTTATTTTAGAAACCTATATTGACTGGGCTCTGCCTATGTCAGTGGCTTTTCGCCTCCGACCGACAGGGACGGCGGGCAGAGTCGGCACACAACACAAGACGAGGAGGTCAGGTCTGCGGGTTGGCATTGAGGACGGATTGGGTGCATGTTCTGTCATAGTACTGGGCGACGCTGCTGCTGCTCTGCACGGACAAGCAGATAGGCATATAGGCAGACAGGCAGGCAGACAGAACAGAACATAACAGAACAGAACAGACACACAGAACACACGGCTCACATTACTGGCATGTCTCGGCGCAAAAAGGAAAGAGCGAAACACTTACCGTATACGGCAACACCGTTCGCTGGATGCACCGATACGCCGGTACAAGCACAATGGCTAACGGCCGCACAGGCGCACCGGCACACAGGAACAATACATACCAAAGTAGTCTAGGTACGGGACTCCGTACTGAGCAAAACGCAGGTGCCTTCACTTATTGTACAATCCAACACTTGCAGGGCTGTGGGGGAAGGAGGCAAGGCAGTCATTCAGTCAGCCCTCGAACGGGGAGGGACCCTGAGGAGCAAAGCGGAACACAGGAACACAGGAAAAGGGCAGAGGATGCACGAACGGTCCCTCTCAACTCGACTCGACTCCATCAGTCCTTGCCTGTCTGGTCGGTGGTCACTTTGGACTTTGGGGACTTTCCCACTTCGACCCTGCAAGGCCTGCCTGCCAGCCTGCCCAACCCGGACCCCTGCTTCCCGCCCCAAGCTTGGGCTACTACCACTTTGCCCTAAACCATTTCGGGGCCCCACCCAGGGCCTGGCCAGGTACCCAGGTACCCCGTACCCTGCCCTAGTACCGGTACCAGGGACTGTACCGGTACCGGTACTGGGCAAGGAGCAAGGAGCGAGGAGCAAGCAAGCAGAGACATGGCTCTCTCTCTCTCTCTCTCTCTCTGTCTCCCACCCCAGAGCTCTCACACACACACACACGGGCACACACACACACATAGAGAGCAAGAGAGAGAGAGAGAGAGATCTCTCGTCTTGAAATTGAGTGAGACCTGCAACCATGCTCCACCTCTCCCACAGTATGTGACATTGATACATACATACCTGCGTACATCCATCCATACGTACATAGCTTCCTTCCATATACTTACTACCTGCTTCCTTCCTCCTTTCGACTCGACCCTGCCCCGTTTGTTCTACCCTGCCCTGCACTTGCTTGTTTGCTTGCTTGCACTGGGCCCAAGACTTGTGCACAACATAAGGATAGCACATATCCGCGCCCTCCCTCTCCTTCCTCCACACCCCCCTTCTTGAAATATTTACGCTTGCTTGCTTGCTTGCTTTGCCTGCTTGCGCTCTTCTCGTCCTCGACTTGTCTTGACTCGGCTCGACTCGACTCGACCACGACCCGACCCGACTCGATTATTACGGGGCCCTGGAACTGGAGCTCAGCGACCTTTTTTGGATTCTCCTGCCCGCCTGCATTTCCTGGTCCTGACCGTTTCTGTTCTCTTGCTGCCGCCGTTGTTATACATACAAGCGTCACCCACACCCCGGGCACGGCCAGACTTGCCTTGTTTACTTGCGACTGCACCTTTCGCCCGCTTCTTCCAGACCTGAAAGATCGAGGCCTCGCCCACCAGTGATATCTTGTGTGGCGACGTGCACCGCCGTTGCAGCGAACAACACACACACCGTAAATACAATATTTCCCAACATCAGCGTCCTCTCCAGAAATCGAGCCCGGCCGAGCATCAGCACCAGCATCAGCATCCGCGCCAGCACAATATCAGCGTCCACTCTTCCCTCCACTCCTCCTTCCGCTTCGGCACCGACTGCTCTCCGTGTTGCCCCAATATTTACCTGGTCTGGCCCCGTCATACACGACTCAATCCATTCCTGATCTCTCATGGCGCATTGAGTCCAGACCAACTCCCCCTCGATTACCAGACACCTCGAAACAAATGCACCCGGCTTCCGAGACTGCATACGACCCTAGACCTCGCTGCCCTCAGGCCCAGCAATAGCAGCAGAACTCGTGTTGACTCGCACCACCAACGTCATCTCTTGACTCTGACGTGGGTCCCAGAACACCCTCGCCGCCACAGGCCGCTTCTTTCTCTCCTGACTCTCCCTAACCGTGTGGATACATCAGGTGAACCAGGCCCTTCGTTACGACCTGCTATCCTGCTAGCTTCGAACGCCGTACCCGCCATATTTTCGAGCAGGCAACAGCTCCTCCATATCCGAGCCCTGCCCAAGATGGACATCCGCGGCGCACGACCACCCGGTCCTCCCACCATATCAATATACGACGACGACCGCTATGGCTCAAGTCAGAGACCTTTTGGCTCACACGGCCCATTCAACCCCAATTTTGATCGAAACTTTTCTCCTGGAGGAATGGGAATCCCAAATGCGCCCTCCCACGAGAACCCCCCACCTGCCCTCCCTCCACCGCGTTTTGTGCCCGTCGACGGGCCACAAGCACATCACAACGACTTTTTCGAGCGACAACGCAAAGAATCATACAATGAGAGCTTCTTCGGTGGCAGGAGCGAAAGCGGCTATGGCAGCTGGAAGTCGAGGGCCACACAGGACGAGTTTGCCGACTATCGCAGGAGGGAAAGCAACACAACCCTGACAGGCAAGGACGAAGGCTACTCGAGCCTGTCAAGTTACGCCTCCTCGGGGTAGGTCTATCCTATACCTTATTCTCGCTTCTTGGAAAGAAGTCGCACACCCAGACCGGGCGCTTCCCGGCCAGGCAGTTCTCAACTAACGTGCTTCTTATTTAGGTCACGAGACAAAGGCCCTAGTTTCCGCGTCCACGATCAGTACAAGTTTCCCTCTGGCGACTCATACGACAGTCAACAGCTCAAGAAGCTGGATGCAAAGAAAGGCTTGGATAATAGTGCGCCGTCTCGTGGATCTGCGCTGAGCGCGTCTATGCGCTCGTTGCAGGACGGGCCGTCTCCTACATGGCCCTCTGCCGACCGCCCGCATATTCAGCTCCCTCAACTCTCGCTTCCGACCCGCTCCAAGCCCGCCCCCATTCTTGAGTCCACTGGCTACGCAGACACACCTCTGAACTCGGCAGTGTCTCCTCGAAGTACCCCTTTTGCGCAACTGGCTCGGTCTCAGGACTACCGCTCACCCATCGAGCCGCCATCAGCAATTGACTTCGATCGAAGTCCCTTTTCAAGAACCCGGAGACAAAACTCAGGCGCGTTTCCTGGCGACCTGACGCCGGCGGACACGTACGACCACGAGATGGAGTTTCCAATGGACGAGACGAACCGGTTACGCCACATACACTTGGACGAAGGTCAGCACTCCCGTGTTAACAGCTTTGACACCCAGTGTCAGAGTCTCAAGCGACGGGCTTCCAGCCCCCCTGTTGAGGAACCCGCTCTACGGAATGCGTCCAGCCACAGCGATCTCCTTCGCCGCCGCGAAGGTATCTCCAGGGGCAGTCCAGCCCCGCGCCTGTCGGTGAACCCGCCCCACGGTAGCATATCTTCCGTTTCGTCCGGCGACCGAAGTGGAAGCCTTGGTGGGTTGAGCACAGCCACTAGCATGACCTCTTCGCTGTCGTTTGGCCGGAGGTCTCCTATCGGACTGTCACCAGGCGGCCTGTCGCCGACGGATGTGGCGAGCTCCCCCTTCGCCACGCCAAACTCGTTAACGCTCAGTCCAAGAACCACGATCGTACCCCGGACTGGTCTGCATCAGAGGGGACCAAGCGATCAGAGGAACATGGTCAGTCCCAGGAAGCTGACAGAGCCGACCTTGCGGACAAACAATGGCGTCGGGAAAATCCAAGGATTTTACATGTGCGACTGTTGTCCCAAGAAACCAAAGAAATTCGACACTCGTGAAGAACTAGGGTTAGTGAATTTCCATACTACAATGCTCTCACTGATTGACTCGGAGCCCCTGGCTGACAAGAGATCGTATAATTCAAAACAGTGCTCATGAGGCTGAGAAACAATATGAGTGTGCCTACTGTGGGAATCGGTTCAAGAACAAGAATGAGGCTGAGCGACATCAAAATTCGTTGCATGTACGCCGACACTCTTGGTCTTGCTCAGCGCTCGCAACCTACGACAGAGCATTCCACGAATCAACCACACGGCCTGGTGAAGCCGACACCTGCGGATACTGCGGTGAGGAGTTTGCTCGATCGGGTCTGACCCCGGCGGGGCACGTGCGGCATGTCACTGAACAGGATTGGGACGAGCGCGTGCGTCATTTGCAGGACCATCACAAGTTTCGCGAGTGTAATAGCTCCAAGAAGTTCTACAGAGCCGATCATTTCCGACAACATCTCAAGCACAGCCACGCGGGAACAAGTGGCAAGTGGACCAACATGCTGGAAAACGCATGCATGATGGAAGAGGAGCCACCGCAACCGCCCGGGAGGTGAGGCCAGGTCTTGACAGCGGAGGACTGAAGTATCTAGCCGAGCGCGGCCGGGCTGTGATGCGCGCATCCGTGAAACAACAGAGCGCAAATGTGGTACCGTCTGAGGCCGCGCGAGGAGAAGAGGCTGTCAACACCAACAAGCTGGGCTATAAACCTCGAATACGATCAATCACTCTGGTCTGACAATCTTGTGGCCGCGAGCCGGCCTTGGTCATCCAGGGGGATAGGGCCGCGGCGTCGCGACGCCAGGTGTGTACGACACAACTGGCAAATCAAAGGCGGGCTGCACGGGCCAAGGCGTCGCTTGGGGCGCTCGAAACTGCGGGCAACCTTCACGGTGTCTGCGAGAGGGCCGGCTCAAGCGTCAGCAGCAGGGCTGGGAATTCAGACGTCTCGAAACAGCTCGATGCTATGCGGGACGCTGACAACACAAAAAGTACACCACATGGGTGCACTGAAATAATTATTCTATACGTTAAAGCCGAATGCAGTCAGACATTGGTGGCTGGCATCGCAACAAATGCAGAAATCGATTCCCAACCCCATATGTTCCTGGTACGTCAGATTTGAAAAGTTATGCTATCCTCCTACACAACCAGGCGTCTGTGAAGAAGGAATGAACCAGAAAAATAAAAGCTAGAGGCACTTGAAATTCACCGTGACCCGTTCCCCACTCCCCACGGGCACAGATTGGAGTTGGCAAGAATGCGCGAAGGATTCTGGTGGGCCACTACAGGACAAAGCCTGCAGGAGCGTTGGCGCATACTTTGCTGGCAGGCTTGTCGAATCGACCAAGGCTTTCGCTTCATTCTCCTGGGCCTTCTTCCCAATGTAGCACAGACATGGCATCATCTGGATAGTTCGAAGGATCCCACCCCCGACCTGACGCTGTATCCACTGGCTGGCCAGGTGGTCTGGCCTGACAACGGCAGATACAACTCACACACGGGTCGCGGTACCGTAACTTGAGCGGCTTTCCCGCCTGCAGCGCCGCCTCCCACACGGTTCAGCATCTTCCAACTCGGTGCCTGGCCGTGAGGTCCACCTCGTGGCGAGAAGACTACTCACAACGTCCTGCCGCATGTTGCTGGATTGATGAATTGGCTCGCGTCTGCCTGCGGCTGACATGTCAAGGGAAACTTGCGACAAGTCTGGTTCTTGGGAATCAAACCCCGGGATGCTGCTCACATAATGCGGACCGCTCCATATCTTGCCGTCTGCACAACCCGACTTCGTCTCCCCTGTCGAGCAGTTTCTAGATAGTAGTGTCGATCCTTAACTGCCACGGCTTGTCGCCAGGGACTGCGCCGCAGGGCTGCATGCATACTTGAAGATGGCAGACTAGCCAGGCTAGCTAGTGGCCCTTTATTCTTGCTGCCTTGCGAATTAGGACATGCTTCGACACGTCGCGGGGCCCACACCATACCTGCGGACATAATTTCCACGACGCGACGCTCTGCAAATCCTATACAAAAGTCTGTCAGATTTTTGGCAACGCCTGCTTCATCGTGGGCGGTGGAGACTACAGGAACATGCAGCTGGTGGGCCGCCTTGCAAGTAAGGATCCGCGGCGAGGGGTGGTGAGTTCAACGTCAACGAGAGTCTGGGATAACCGTGAGCAAACGGGACCCCATAGCAGAGCGAGACGGTGAGGCAGCGAGCCCCTGGAAAAGCAGCTGCCAGCCAGTGAGCACAGAGGCTTATCGGCATCCCCTGGCACGTCCGATCTGACCAAATAATGAGGTGGACCACGGCGAGGTCTGCAGAAGGTTTGAAGGATTCCGGTGCCTGCATGGTTCACAGCAAGCCTTTACCGCTGTACGCTGGACACTGCAGAGCCGGGATTTGCAGGGCTTGGTCGCCTGCTGTCGGCAACTCGATCGGCCCAGCTCATTTGTCATATGACTGACTCCACAGCACAGCACTGTGCACGCGAGAGGATCAGAAGCCATTCGCGAACTCTACCTGTCTGCTCATTGGGCAAAGTGCACGGAATTCCGTCGCCATTGTTCGCAGCCGATGGCCATGGTGTCGGACCACGGCAACTGTGCCGCTTGCTTGCAAATGGTGGCTTAAAACACTACTTCGTTCTTGGTTGCGTTCTTTTTCTTGTTTTAAAGCAATATACGTTTTTGTACGATGGCCCCCTATGGGAGCGTCATCGGCATTATCATCAGCAGCATCACTCAGCCTCTCTGGAAAGTGAGTCTACGTTTTTGGTGGGAAGGATTCTTGGGAGTCGCACAACCGGACAAGCCCGCCTGGCTTCACCGGGTGGATGCGGGCTCTGATCCTACACCACCTGTCAGTTCTCTTGACTTTGTCGCCTAGAGCGCAGCTAGGCGAGGCGAGGCGAGGCGGAACAGCACATGACGGAAGGGATCCCAGCAGCCTACTACTCGTTTCTCAACTGAGTAACAGGCTGGGCCGAGGGGGGCAATAGACTGCGGCAAGAATGTACACAATCAGGAGAGGAGGGACGTGCTGTGGGGGTTGGATCCCTCGCTTCTGTCCTTCCCGCTGGACTATTTGAGAGCTGTTGGTAAAAGGGAAAACAGCAGGGGCCTCTCAGGACGGTGGAAGAAAGCATTGCATCTTACGGTTGACTGGTTTCTGAAGTTTACGACATTATGATTGTTTTTCGTTTTTCTCATACCCTTTCTCGTTGTCTTTCAAGCGTACCGCCCCTGGCGGGCGGGCCTATCGGATCGGGCTACAGGCACGCATTACTGGAGCAGTTCAGACCGCAAGGCAGCTATTCGTTTGACACGGCCTGCGTTGCGGGTTATTTTATTAGGAATTTCTTTCTCAGGAACTTTTCAGGCAAACAGAACTAAAATGAACAAATTCTATCAATATCCCTTCGAATGCATAAATAACGTCTCAGGAGCAAGGCTGCCTACTGAATTAATACCTAGGTACCTTGCGTGAAGCAATATGATGAAGGAGCCATTGGGAGGAACGAAGGAAGGCATGAAGCCCATGTCACAACCCCCACGGCCTTCGCCAGCCTTGCCCTGTCCGGTGTCTCGTCTCCCATGATACGTCACCCGGGCTGTTCGGGCAGCCTGGTCATGATTGTCATTGCCTTGCTCAAGCCTTGGTCTGCCGGGGTTTACGTATGCGGGCATCACCGTCGCTCGGCGGTACCTGGCGCTCGGGATGGCCGAGGGAAGGAGGATCGATTGCCTGTGTGTATGTGTGTATGTACAGTACTTTGACACTTATTGAGCAGGGAGGAAGGGGGGCCATGTCACTGTGACTGTGACCATTTGGGTCACTTGGCTGGCGGAAGGAGATGTGATGTGTCTCAGACAGGACTTGAGACGACGTTGCAGGCAGGGCCGGCTAGGGCTTTTTTGGTTTCTGGATGGTGATGATGACGTTGCTCGGGTCCGGGATTGTGGGATGGTGGTGACTGCCTCAATGCCCAAGTAACTACCTGTCTGAAGGATGCGTACACCAGTATGCGTGTTGCAGGATGGGTTTGAGACCTGATTGATCGTTCTGTCTGCATCGTGGTGTGGGTGGTGGTGGTGATGGTGGTGGTGAGGAGGCTGAACGGAATAGCATCGTGGACTAAGTAAGTACCTAGACAGGTAGATACGGAGAATTTCTAAAATTACTTTGGTGTTTCACGTTCAGCCTTATGTAGGTACCAGGAACCACCGACTGGTTCTTTTGATCAATTAAGGCTAGTCTAGGTGTCTGAATTACATGTGTCTCTGGGGATTGATCTTGCCTAGGTAGAATACTTGCTGTGGATTTGACCGTACATAGGGCTGATGGCTGTGTTCAGCCTAAGATGGTCAGCCGTCAGTCATGATCAGCCCCTTGCAGACCCAGGCAGGCAAGGCTGAGTGCCTAGGTGCATTTTCGAGGTCTGGGTGTGAGGTGCAAGGCGTGAGGTGTGGAGCGAGAGGTGAGTTAAGGTGGAGTAGTAATCAGACCAGTGAGAGCTAGATCTACAGTACAGTAGTTTACATACAAAACGTAGCTTAAGTTCTTAGTAAGCAGGTGAACATGAGTGGCGACGAAAGCAAAGCAAGAAGCTGCCCCGCGCTAGAATGTGGGGACAAACTCGGCGTGGGGGCCGGAAAGGCGGGGCAGACGTGCTTTTCTTTTCCTCTTCTCGGAGCTTGTCGGTGGAGCGTTGACGTCGACGTCGACTGTTTGGCAGCTGGCAGGTCCCAAATTTCCTGCATCTGATCGACCGGACCACCCCCTCTGTCTGTCTGTCGCCTTGGCCAGACAGCATTCATCACCGTTGTCAAATGTCACCTCGATCCATCAAAATACACACACATACACGCACACATACATACACTGTCACGCTTTGCGCATCCACCTGCCCCCTTTGGACCCGAAATGATCACCAGCCAGGGCGATCACTGTTGTTAACACCCTCCTCTTAGAACGGAACTGGACCCAGGCTGCATCGAGACTATGCCATCGATTGATGAGTCAGACCGAGGACCAGATATCACCACCACCACTACAGACATAGACGCGGACGCAGGGCCGACATCAGCAATAACCACCACCAAAGAGTCCCCAGTCGCCGCGAACCTCAAAGGCAGTATAGATATCGACGACTTTGCTTGCGTTGACGGCAGCGACACCGACAGCGAGGGTGGAGTCGAAGACAGCGACAGCGACAGCACTGCCCACGACGTCACCTCACTGTCGCCGGGCTGCTGCTCGCGCTTTGCCGCCTTGACAGGCCTGGACATCAACGAGATCAAGCGGGAGCTGGCCGCCCACAACAGACACAGCTCTACTGCGACACCTGCCGCCGGCCCGGACCCACCAAAACACCGCTGCCACGGCCCGCGCTCCGCCTTCGAAGGCGCCGACCACGCCCACCTGCAGTACATCGAGAAGAAGGCCATGGCACTGAACCGCGTCGACGGGCCAGACGACCTCTATGTCGGCGGCGTCTTTGCCCTGCGCAGGCCCGGCGCCATGGAGGGCAAGGGTATCACTCACATCCTCAGCATGATCAAGTACAGCTTTGTCGACTGGCAGGGCTTCGAGGACCACTACGTTCACCTCAGCGTTGATGTCGACGACGTCGAGGACGAGGACATCTTGGTGCATCTCCCCCGCGCCGTGAGGTTCATAGAGAGGGGGCTGCGCGGCGGAGAGGGGCCTTGGCCGCGAGGCACTGCCCTGCCGGGGACGAAACGGAGAGGGGGTGGAGGCGAGCAGGACGGAGTCACAGATGGAGACGGCGAGCGGGAGAAGCAAAGGACAGAGTCATTACCAGAGGCACAGATGCGCAACATGTCCCTGCAGGAGCACGCGCCCACGCCCGCCGACCCCTCCAAGCCCGGCGCCGTCTTCGTCCACTGCGCCATGGGCAAGTCGCGCTCCGTCACCGCCGTACTGGCCTTCCTGCTGTGGAAGTACCCGCACCGCTACGGTCTCACCCCGTCCATGCTCGACCCGCACCAGCGTGCCCCGGACGCCGACACGGCTCGGAAGGCCGTCCAGGGCGCCCTCGACTGGGTGCGCAGGACCCGCGAGATTGCGGAACCAAATCCCGGCTTCATGCAGCAGCTCGAGATGTGGGTCATGATGAAAATGCCCGCCGCGGGCGGCGACGATGCCGTCGAGAAGCATCACGTCTACCAGCGGTGGCTGTGGGAGCGAGAGGTAGAGGAGAGCGCCAAGATCGGCAAGGCCCCCGAGTGGATACGCTTCGAAGACGACCACGCCGACGAGGAGAAGCTGCCGAAACCCGAAAAAGACGCCGCGGACGGCGACGACGAAAATTCGAAAACAACAATCAGCGAGCTCCGCTGCAAGAAGTGCCGGCGCGTCCTGGCCACGTCACGCTTCATCATCCCGCACCAGCAGCAGTCCGCAGCCACAAGGGGCAAGCCACCATGCCCGCACCACTTCATCGAGCCGCTGTCGTGGATGAGCGACGTGCTGGGCGAGGGCCAGCTGGACGGCCGGCTGATGTGCCCCGGGAACGGCGGCGGCGGATCCCGGTGCGGAACAAACATCGGGCGGTACGCGTGGCAAGGGTTCAAGTGCAGCTGCGGCGAGTGGGTGTGCCCGGCGTTCTCGCTCCAGGCGAGCAAGGTCGACGAGATCAGAGCGTCGAAGAAGCAGGGCCCGGCGAATCAGCAGCACGGGGCCGGAGCAGGAGGAGGAGACCCTGCTGCCGCAAGGGCGGCGGCGCTGGGGATCCGAATGCCGCCTGGGAGGAGGCCGAATAACCTTTAGATCGGGACTGGTTGGGCTGAAGGGGTCTCGGCTGGTCCCGCCGTGATAGAAATCGGACTACGTGTCGCAAGACAAACAAGTACTGTACAAGTGGCTGGTTCGTGGCCCAGCCTAGCCCAACCCGACCAGCCCTGGCGAACCAGAACTGCCTAGCCCGGCCTGCCTCGTCCAGCCCTGCGAGGCACAGCCCTGGGCTCTTTTAGTCAAAGGGGCCCCACTCACCTGCTGCTCCAAGCCTTCGCACTTGTTATTCTGAAGGCGATGGGCAGGCTCTTGGAGTGGGCCATGGCCACTAAAACTCCTGCTTGTGCCGCACTGCCAACTAGTCCGGAGACAACCAACGACTACAAAAAGACCCTGTCTGCTACCACCTCATCGACGATGGGGGGGTGTTGGGCCGACGACCCGCCAAGATGGACCGTTTCTTTCTTCTTTTTACCCACCCCGGCGGCCGCCTGCCTGCATGCATGCAGGTTGCATGCTGCTGCATGTACGTGTGTATGTAGACAACATACATGATGGGAAAAAGTGGGAAAGACACGCATGCAGCAGAGTCATGATGCCTGGAGCAGCAGTTAGGCAATGCATGGGAACGGCCCCACGATGCTGCGCAGGAAAAAAAGGTGGAGATGGAGGCAGAGGGACTTGAGGCATGTACACTAGTTGTACAGTAACGGGATGGAGAAATCCA
>JACBFG010000014.1:1473048-1573832 GCA_013435955.1 Diaporthe sp. HANT25 | reverse complement strand
TTTTTTTTTTTTTTTTTTTTTTTTTTAACATTGATGCGTCTCGAACTCAGGAGCTACCGTCTGTATCTATACCAATCTTTGAGTATCCCTGAACTCAACATGTCTTTGACTGTGGACATTGTTTCCGGTGATGGCGCATGACTCTCAAAAGAAGTTCTAGATAGAAGAATCGCATTGTTAAGTTACCGGTAATTTTGGCACTTTTGGATCAAATTTAGACTAGACTATGGCAGCTCATAAGCACGAGATGAGAAAGGTTCATCTGCAGTGCGATGAAGGGTTCAGTCTACCTAAGTAGCCTGCCTTGTCTCTCCCAGGTCTCTATGACTTTGGTGATTCATACGTTCTTCCAATATCTTAAGTCCCCTCTTCTCTAGAATCTAATTGGATTTACCCAAATGCTCGAGCCATTGCCGGTCACAGTACATCTTCAGCCACTGAGTGACTGGCACGCATCACTTGCACAAGTCCAACACGATCTCAAAGCTCCATCGTACAGAATGGTGAGTATATCAGAGGCACAGACAGACCTCTAGGACTTTGAAGGCCAGCGCAGGTCGTGTCGAAGCGCTGAAGCTGTTTTATGACAGCTATGAGAGCAGTCGATTGACGACTTGTTCCACTAGGCATTGCATTAGCTCAGTAATTGTTCTGTTCAGTGTGACGACGTTCTATGACCATAGTCACTGCGATGCATCTTCATTTCTTATCTATGAACTTGGTTGTAAGTGCGATTGAATGCAAGTTTCCAGACTACATCAGCCGAATTTGAAATTATGGGGCAAGACCTTCCCATCGAATCTGGTGGCGAAGGATGTGCTCCACTTGCGACCACGACTCTGGCGTTCTGGCTTCTCACATCTCATCCGCTTACCCGTGGCAGAATTTTGATCGGTATGGCGGGAAAGTAATGTGGAAGCGATCATTCGATGGCGGTGCCAGTTTGTAAGTGGTCAATGCAGACTGGGTCTGCTGGAACATCTGATTTTGCCAGATCCAGCCGCCAGATCGTACGATCCACCCGCAAATATCCGTTTAGGCAGGTAAACCTAGGTATCCCAACAAAATCAAAATAACGTTCCCAACGGCGAGCACTATGACAGCTCTGGGTTACCACGTGATTGGAGTCCCAACCTATGGCTATCAGGAGATTCACTTGATATTGTTGACCTCGGTAGAGAACGGGCTTGTAACGATGGGGAGTTAATAACAACCGCGATTGCTGCTCGTTTCATGCAGCATGAGATATGAAACCAGCTCTTCATTTTGATTTCCTGGCAGTGTCAAAATCTAATTCCTCTAATTGGGAACCCGGGGCGCATTTGAATCATTGGAGGCGGCTTCAAGATGGATTCGATGATAGCCCGCCGGAACGCGGCATCTCAAGTGCACGAGTCCAATACGCAAGGTCACACATTTAACGACGGAACGAAAGACTACCAGCCACTCAGGTCGAAACAGTATGACCTCAAGAAAGTTCACATCACAGAAACACCCATCACCTGGACAAATTGGTACCGCCATGTCAACTGGCTGAACACCTTCTTCATATTTGGGGTGCCGATAATTGGATTCGTGGCCGCATATTACCACCCACTGAACCGCTGGACGGCTCTATTCAGTGTAATCTACTACTTCAACACTGGTCTCGGTATCACGGCTGGTATGCATTGCACCCCAGTCCTATATGCAATGTTCATGTAGCTAACCTGGGGACCAATGCAGGGTACCACCGCCTGTGGGCTCACACTTCATACAAAGCCACATTACCTCTACAAATCTATCTGGCAGCAGTTGGAGTCGGAGCAGCTGAGGGCTCGATCAGATGGTGGTCGAAGGGCCACCGCGCACACCACCGTTATACAGACACCGTCAAGGACCCGTACTCTGTGCGGAAGGGATTCATCTACGCGCACATTGGCTGGCTGGTCATGAAGCAGAACCCGAAGCGCATCGGCCGTTCGGACATTATCGATTTGAATGAAGACCCCATTGTTGTATGGCAGCACGTGAACTACCTGGTAAGCTTATGTCTCGCATGCACCATCTTGGAATACTCGGATTGTGTCAAGTCCATTATATGATGAGACTATTGCTGATCATGGCCTCTTAGAAATGTGTCATCTTCATGGCTTTAATTTTCCCCACACTAGTCTGCGGCTTGGGATGGGGCGATTGGTGTAAGTGGACATTTCCCGGACAATGACATAAAATCGGCCTCGCTGACATCTCGACTAACAGACGGGGGTTTCATCTACGCCGGTGTTCTTCGTGCCACATTTGTGCAACAGGCCACGTTTTGCATCAACTCCCTCGCTCACTGGCTGGGTGACCAGCCCTTTGACGACCGTAACTCTCCTCGTGACAACTGGATCACGGCGCTCGTGACCCTCGGCGAGGGCTACCACAACTTCCATCACGAATTCCCCTCGGACTACCGGAATGCTATCGAATGGTACCAGTACGACCCTACGAAGTGGATGATCTGGTTGTGGAAGAAGGTTGGGCTAGCGTATGATCTGAAGCAATTCCGACAGAACGAGATCGAGAAGGGAAGAGTCCAACAGCTGCAGAAGAAGCTTGACCAGAAGCGGTCCAAGCTGGACTGGGGCATTCCCCTCGACCAACTGCCTATCATTGAGTGGGACGATTTTGTCGCTCAGTCAAAGAAGACCGACGGCACCGGGAGAGCCCTCGTCACAATCGCTGGCGTTGTCCACGATGTCACGGACTTTATCAAGGAGCACCCAGGCGGCAAGGCGCTCATCTCCTCTGCCATCGGGAAGGACGCCACGGCGATCTTCAATGGTGGTGTTTACCTTCACTCCAATGCGGCACACAATCTCCTCAGCACGATGCGGGTCGGCGTCATTAGGGGAGGAGGCGAGGTCGAGATGTGGAAGCGAATTCACGCCGAGGACAAGGACAAGCTTATGATTCAGGACTCGGATGGAAGGCCTATTGTTCGTGCCGGGGATCAGCCAACGAGGATAGGAAGGGGGACGGCGTGTGCCTCTGCAGCATGAAGGAGCATTCGGGCGAATGGACATGCTAGATTGTGTTCTTTTTCTTTTTGGCAATGCTGGCTATACGTTGATACTCTCATGAAATACAATAGAGAATAGACAAGGTGTCGAACGACTCGATAATAATCATCAAAACAGTATGCGTCTCCAGTAGTTGATCATGAGACATTATCATTTCAACCCTGTAGTATGGAGCGCCGGCTACCCTGAGAGCGATGACCATATACAGCAGGATCTAATTAATATACATGCTTCACATACGTCCCCTCTCCATCATATAGTCGGTAGTACACCGTCTCTCCACCATCAAGCAAATCACGTACAAGGACATCCCCTTCTCTTAGCCCGGCCTCTTCAGCATCTGCGAGAAGCTGCCGAAGAGACTTCCTGCGGAAAAGAAGGTCCCAGGTCATTGTACCCCGCTGCGCCTGATACAGATAGTCAGAGCCCTCTTGGAATTCTGCAAGTGGGAGTCAATTTCATGTATGGTTTACCACGGCTGACATGATCAGAGTCATCTATACTCACGTTGGACTTGCAGCACAAAGTCAGCCAGCGTCGCGCTTTCCCAAACATCCTGCCCTTTGGTACACTCCTTACCTTCCTTCACATTAATCCACATATAACCACCGTCGTCCCGGTATCCCCGCTTAAGCCAGCCCGCGCCCTTGCTTTTCCCCTAGGCCCGGCGTCTGCCACCAGTGACTCCGAAGGGAGCCAACAGAGCGGCACGCCTCTGTGCCACAGGAAGAGCAAGCAGTGCCTGAGGGCGAGCTGCTGCAAGTCATGCTCCTGTACCTCGAGCCACAACTGGTGCTCGCGCTGCTGCTGCTCGAACTCCCTCTCCCGCCTTTCGAGATCCCGGCGCTGCCGTGCCAGATCAGCTCATTCCTCGCTCGGCCCAGCTTTCGGCGACCTGCTCCTGGCCCTGCTACTACTACTGCTGCCGCCGCTTCCGCGTTGCGCCAGACCGCGGCGACGTCGGCGCTCTGCCAGGACGCGCTCGAGCGCCGCGTGCTCTTCTGGGGAGTGGCCAATGGCGCGCCGGGCGAACTTGGCGGGGTCGACCCCGGGCGGTGGCTGCGCTTGCGAGGAACTCATGTCGATGATGTGTCACGCAGGTGTCACGCAGGACCCGCTTGGCATGATCAAACTGGGGTTGGCGGGGTGGGTTTCAAGCAGGGGCTCAAGCCTCAACTGAGCCTGTGGACGAGGGAAGTTTACACACTTAGTAATCAAAGATCCCTGAAGAATTGCACGGTACAGTTTTACTTCCCTTCAATGTTCCTTTACGATGAGAGACCACTATGTGACTTACACTTTAATCTGGTAAATATACTTGATAACGCAGCGATTCTCACATAAGTGATGAGCTCGTTTACTTGCGTTCACATTGGGCACATGGAATGAGGCGGAGGTAAGAACTTTGTGTACAAGCTTAAGTCAATCCTCATGCCAGCTCCGCTGATCGGATACGGTATCATCCGGAGATCTACCCAATTACTGGCATATGCTAGGCGCTTGTTAAATCCGAGCTGCCAGTTCCGAGCTTCCAAGATATGAGCAAGAATTACTCACCGATGTAAACACCACGAAAACCGAGGAGTGTCACGATTGGTGCTCGCAGACCCATCACAAGCCATTAATTCGATACCTGTCAGCGCTAGCAGCACTTGCGTCAGTGGCAGTTTGCAAGTTGCCTGGGCACTAAACTAGCTGCAAAAAGTCCCCTAGTACGTAACGGTACAGCTTCCAGATAGCGTCTTGATTCCACAGAGTATCAGCCGCTCCAGACTAAACACGCGGAACAGTGGTAAGTGGGTATACTATGAGGGGCCTTGCGTCCTAGTCAACAACTTGATTGGGCTTCACAGCAGATTGCAGAGCAAGGTTTTGACCAGCCCACGATAATGCATGGATCTAGGCTCTCACGACATTCGAACGACAACGAGCCGATTGAGGTATGGTTGAGGGGAAAGATTGGCTGAGAAGGGATTTTGCCGGTTCTTGGCCCTGTCAAAAGACTTGGTCAACAAAAATGGTTTAGTGGAGCGGTTCGTACGCAGCTGAGAACCTATGCATATGCGACCCTGACGTGCTGGGCGCTGCTCACTCACTACTAAGCATTGAGAGGGAATTTGTACCTGAAGACCAGAAAGGCATTGGGCTTTCGGGGGAAAATACTACGGTGGAGCGGAAGAAGCTGGGGGCTTCCGGAATGCCGTTCGGGCAAAAGAGGCCTTTGGGTCGGTCTTCTTTATCTCTTGTGCTGCGAGATCGTAGACTTTTTCAGAGCAGCAGAAAATACAAGAAGCTTTTGTCAGTCTGCTGAAGCTACCGGCTAATACCGAGACCCGTATGTTTCTGGCGGTGTTCATGTCGTTCATCGGAGAAATCTCAACGGTCCAATCACCTTGCCAAGGTTGAGACAAAGATGTCTCACTTGCCTTCCATTCCAGAACTGCTTATCCGCCATGCAGGAGAACGTGGCCAAAAGGTGGCTTTCTCAGCACCGGGGCGGGATCTCGTACGTTTCTAGCCATAAACGCGCTCCACTCCAGCTGATTCCGTGGATCGCGAGACACATGCGTACCTTGCATAAAGTTTCACAAGAAACTTCCGTGAACTAAACTTCATGTCTAACTATTTTCGGTGCGAGAATGGCTGATTTCGGGTTTTCAATAGACCTACAGTGACCTCGAGAAACGTACAAGGCGCATAGCAGTGCACTTGGTACGCACTGGCATAGGGAGAGGAGACTTCGTGGCTATTGTGCTGGGAAGATGCCTCGAGGCCATCGAAAGCGTCCTCGCGATCACGCGAGCAGGTGCGGTGGGCACTCCCCTAGATCCACGCTCGCCGTCCGCCGAACTAGCCAATGTCCTGGACCACAGCGGAGCGCGTGCCATCATTACCGACAGCCGCCACTTGAGCAAGGTGCGCGCTGCTGTTGATGGAGGAGGACAACTGATTATTGTAGTGTCTCCGCCAGACGAGACCCTTGTACACGGAGACTCAAGCTTTGTGCGGTTTCAAGACTGGGCCGAGGATGACGACTGCACGGGCACAGACGCCAACATAGACGAAGACCTTGGGTTTGAGGCGGCCTTTATGCACTACACGTCTGGAACGACAGGCTCACCAAGGGCGGTTCTATCCAGTCAGCAGAGCTGGCTGTGGTCGGCACACAGCTTTGCTTCGATTTTCGGTTTAACAGAACAGGACCAATTCTTCTGGCCTCTCCCTCTTTTTCACTGTCTTGGCCATGCGCTATGCATAATTGCCACAGTGGCCGTGGGTGCTAGCGCGCATCTTCCCGACCCCAACGAGACGCTGTTCGATAGCCTCTTTACCAAGCAGGCTCTGACAGCCACGATCGTTGTCGGCGCACCAGCCTCCTACTATGAGATTATTTCCGCAGCGTCGACGTTGACCGCCTCGCTGGCTCTGCCCGGCCTGCGAGCATGCATGGTTGCCGGGTCTTCGGCGTCCGCAGAATTGAGTGCCCAGGTCCAAGATTTATTCGGGGTTCCACTTCTCAACAACTATGGATGCACTGAAGCATGTGGTGCCATCGCTGTCAACAAGCCGGGCGACTTGTATCGCGAAGATTCCATCGGAACAATTGTCCCAGGCATGGAGATGAGACTGATGGACTCGGATGGGAACCAAGTTGACAACGGGGAGCAAGGCGAAATTTGGATCCGCAGTCCCGGTCTCATGATTGAGTATTATAAAGAGCCTGAGACGCCATTCACTGCGGATGGCTGGTTCCCCACAGGTGACATCGCGCGTCGTTCGACAACTGGATCGGACCTGACTTTAGTTGGGCGGAAGAAAGAACTGATCGTCCGAGGTGGTGAAAACATCCAACCTGGCGAGCTGGAGCGAGCACTGCTTCGGTGTCCTGGTGTGGCAGACGTTGTTGTGGCTGGCATCACACATCGCTTACTTGGAGAGACCCCTGCCGCGTTCATTGTGCGCGAGAAGCGTGGTGTCACAGCTGAGAAAGGAAACATCGTTGATGTTGACCCATCTTCCCTGCTCGCTACTTGTCGGGAATTTCTGGCTGAGTACAAAGTGCCTACAGGTAAGAAACGAACCTTACACCGAAATCATCGAAAACTCGAAAACAAACTGTTTATTTTGAGTGCATTGCTAACACTCAGACTGATAGTCTTTTATGAGATCGAGGCTGTGCCTCGAACCCTTCTAGGCAAACCGAGAAGGTCGTTGGTAAGCACCTTTACGAGCAGGCCACTAACTGCTCGGTCAAAATTGCTGTCAAGGGACTCAATCGAGGCTCTTGTGCTCACCGAAACCGCCAGCGCATGTGTCGTAGACACCAGGCCAGGAGGGGCAGACTATTCATGGCTTCAGCAGCACTCTGATCAACCATTCACCCTCATGGGCCTAACATCGCTTGCTGGGATCGTCCTTCGAGACAGACTTTCCAGCCTCACTGGATTGGACCTCCCCACGACGCTCGTCTTTGATCATCCTACTCCAGAGGCAGTGAGCGCATATATCTACAGGCGGCTATTTGAACCAGAAAGCCCATCATCTCTGCCAACACCAACGCCAGAACCTTCTACTGTGGATAGTAGCGTCGAGCCAATCGCTATTGTCTCAATGGCCTGTCGGTACCCTGGAGGCATCTCGTCACCAGAGGATCTGTGGCGTGTTGTATCTGATGGAGTGGATGTGACTTCTGAATTCCCAGACGATGTCAGTGATATCTCGCGTTCTTTTGCCTCTTCCCTGGCATTGCGTTTCTATTGAATGCGTTTCATTGATACAGATCGCAGCGTGGCTGGAGCCTCGGCACCCTCTACAATCCAGACCCCGACGCCCCCGGCACCTCGATTACGAGGCGTGGTGCTTTCCTTGAGAACATGGCTGACTTTGACGCCGGACTTTTCGGCATGTCGCCGCGGGAGGCTCTTGCCACAGACCCGCAGCAGAGGCTGTTGTTGGAGACGACGTGGGAACTAGCGGAGCGAGGCGGCATCGCCCCTTCTTCCCTGCGTGGAAGCCAGACTGGCGTTTTTGTCGGCATCATGTATGGAGATTACGGAGACAACGGAAAAGACAATCCAGGTACAAACTAATTCCGCCTTAGCGAAGGAAGTGAACATGCTAATTCGTGGTTCACAGAGCTGGAAGCATACATTGGACTCGGCTCATCAGGCAGTGTAGTCAGTGGGCGCATATCATATTGCTTCGTGAGTGTTCTCACTCAGTAGAACTCGTCACGAAACGCTGATTGGTGTTCTTAACAGGGTCTGCATGGTCCGTCAATATGCATTCACACCGGATGCTCGTCCTCGTTGGTTGCTATCCACCTAGCAGCAGCGTCTCTCCGGAGTGGGGAGTCCTCACTTGCTGTTGCGGGAGGAGTCACGACCATGGCAACACCACATTCATTCATTTCCTTCAGCAAACGAAGAGGTCTATCCGCAGACGGTCGTTGCCGCGCGTACTCGAGCGATGCAGACGGCACCGGTTGGTCTGAGGGCGTGGGTCTCGTGCTCCTCGAGCGTCTCCAAGACGCAAGGCGCAACGGGCACAATATACTGGGCGTGATTCGTGGCTCCGCCATCAACTCGGATGGTGCCTCGAATGGGCTCACGGCACCAAGTGGGCCCGCGCAACAGCAGGTTATCCAGACGGCACTGGCTCAGGCGGGGCTGTCGCCGGCGGATGTGGACGTGGTTGAAGGTCATGGCACTGCGACACCTCTGGGAGATCCTATTGAGGTACAGGCCTTGATTTCGGCTTATGGAAATGGTGGCGATCGTACGCGCCGCCATGATTTGAGACCGTTGCTTCTGGGATCGGTCAAGTCGAAGTAAGTTCCCAGGACGGGTCCTAGTAATCGTTGAGTACGAGAAGCACATGGCTAACCAATGACATAGCATTGGTCACACACAAGCTGCAGCAGGCGTGGCAGGACTCATAAAGATGGTGCAGGCAATCCAACATGGCGTCGCTCCGGCTTCATTACATATTACCGAGCCCTCACGGCATATTGAGTGGGAAGGATCCGGCGTTGAGCTTCTCACCAAATCCAAGGATTGGCCAGTTCTGCCACGCGGATTCGATGGAGTTCAAAGGCCAAGACGTGCCGCAGTGTCTTCGTTTGGAATCGGTGGCACAAATGCGCATGTCATTTTGGAGCAGCCTGTCGAGCATGAGAATGCACGAACGGGAGGTTACCTTGGAAATTTGACACCTCCAGCAACGCCCATCACAAGAAAATGGACCTTCCCATGGCTTCTCTCTGGCGCAGACGAGACTGCTCTACGCGCACAGGCGCAGGCGCTGCTGGACTCGAATACAGTCTGCAGCCGGGATCCTGTGGACATTGCTTTTTCGCTTGCAACTACACGATCTGCCCTCCGATTTAGAGCCGCGGTGACTCCTACTCTGGGAGACAGCTATGAAGCCGCACTTATGGCTTTGGCCAAGAATGAACCACAGCCTGAGATCGTGACGGGATCCTCGAATGGACAAGCGAGTGCTACCAGACCACGACTAGCGTTCCTGTTCTCCGGCCAGGGCGCCCGGCTTCCGGGCAAGGCCGCAATGGAGGAGCTCTGTGCCGCCTTTCCCATTTTCTCGGATGCGTTCCGGGAGGCTTGTGACGAATTGAATCAGTATTTGGAGTGTCCACTAAACTCTGTTTTTAGCCAAGGGGAGGGCAGTAAAGACAAACCTCACCTAGACCGCACCGAATTTGTCCAGTCCTTAATCTTCGCCTTCGAGGTGGCCATGTTCCGCCTTCTCGAGTCGCTCAACATCCGTCCCGACTTCGTGGCTGGTCACTCCCTTGGGGAGATTGCGGCAGCACATGCCTCGGGCGCGCTGTCCCTGCGCGAGGCCGCTACAATTGTGACCGCGAGAGGCAAACTCATGGCCGCTCTGCCCACCAACGGCATAATGGTGAGCATATCTGCCAACGAGGAAGAGGTCTGCGAGGAGTTATCACAGCAGACACATGAACTCCAGGGTGGTACAGTGGCCGTTGCAGCTGTTAACTCACGAAACTCGGTTGTCCTTTCCGGAACTGCGGATGCTGTCATGGCTGTCGCAGACAGGTTTACCGCCCAAGGACGAAGAGTGAGCCCGTTGCGGAATGTTAGACATGCCTTCCATTCGCCGATGATGGATACCATTTTGGCCGACCTCGAGGCAGAACTGATGTCGTTAATGGAAGGGCCAGCGAAAACGACGATTCCTCTCGTTTCCAGCGTCACAGGCAGTCGAATGGACGCATCCCAGCTTAGAACCACGAGCCATTGGACTCGCCATGTGCGCCAACCTGTTCGCTTTTCCGATGCCGTAAGCGAGCTTAAAAACGAAGGCATCTCAGCTTTTGTTGAAATTGGCTCGTCTGCAGTCCTCTCGACGCACGTACCGGGCACCATCGCCATATCTAGCCAGGTCAACAAGCTGCTGCATGCACTAGGACAACTCTGGGTGCGAGGCTCACCAGTTGACTGGAGATCAATCTTCAATGATACTGGCGCGAATCGTGTTGATCTGCCTGTCTACTCATTCCAGAGGCATAGATACTGGCTCGACCCGCCGAAGCCGGCGGCAGTGCAACACGAAGACACGGGAGACTTGGGACACGGGATACTCTTCCATGCTACTTCCATTCCGGGGACAAGCAAGATTATCTGTTATGGAAATTTGTCAGAAGCACTCCAACCTTGGCTTCGTGACCACGTCGTGGGTGGACAGATAATTGTTCCTGCCGCGGCGTTCACCGAAATCGCTTTGCGAGCCAGCCGGGAGTGCACTGGGACAAACGACTCGATGATACTAGATGAGATCACCTTCGTTGCCCCGCTGGCCTTAAATCCAAAGGAAGAGTCTAGCATGAAGATCCAGGTGCTCTTGGGAGAGCCAGACGAGTTTGGGATAAGGAGTGTCGACATTTATTCACGCCCCAGCGGCGTTCCAACACAACAAGAATGGACACGGCACGCGACAGGTACCCTGAAGCTAGCCTCGCTGTCCAAAACCGCGGGCGATGAATCCAACAAGAAAGTCCCCATCGTACGCGAGGATGCACACCATAATTATTCAAGACGGGTGGACGTTTCCAGGGCCTATGGTGCTCTGGCAGACGCAGGTTTCACCTATGGGCCATCTTTTCGATGCGTGCGTGCAATTTGGCGCCCGAATGGCGAAGGCCAGAACAAGAACGAGCTGCGAGCACACATCGACTCACCTCGTATACAGGACCAGAAGTATGCCCTGCATCCGGCGCTGCTGGATGCCGCAATACACGCACCTCTACTCGCGGCGCCAGATACAGCTGTTGGCGGAATCCGGCTACCATTCCTCTTCCGAGGCGTGCAAATCTTCGCCACCGGGAGCATTGGCTCAGTCATGGCTCGCATATGTGAGCTTGGAGAAAATCGTTTCTCTGTCACTCTCACAGATAAGTCAACCGGTGCGCTGGTCGCTGAGCTGTCCGAAGTCGTAACCCGCCCATGGCGCGGGCCTGCTACTACTCCTCCGACAACTGGTGATCTTTATCGTCTGGAATGGATCAAATCAGCGCAGGTTGAAACCAGTGTGGAGTCTTCAGAACCCTCGCGTGAGACTAACGAGCTATGCCGCATACGAAGTTCTTGCGGTGACGGCGCCACAGTGGAGAACGGCGTACTCGATAATAATGTCCACGAGACTGTCGCCCGAGTGCTCAGCGTGATACAGAAGTGGAGCGCCAACAAAGCTTATGCTGGCGGCCGCCTCGTCATTGTGACCGAGAAGGCATCGTTAGATTATGCTCCAGATCTCGTCGCTGCCACAGTGTGGGGGTTTGTCCGCTCTGCACAGGCAGAATTGAGCGGGAGCCGCATCGTACTCGTCGACTTAGACGGGTCCCAGGAATCAGAAGCGGCTCTACTGCCAGCACTCGTCTCCAAGGAGGAAGTCTTTGCTATTCGAAAGGGCACAGTCATGACTCCAAGGTTGAAACAAGTGTCTGCAGCACTGACTCACGTACCAGTATCGCCTGAGACTTCCGCTTCAACCCCAACACTCGATGTCAGCGGGACAGTCCTGATTACCGGAGGCACAGGTGGACTCGGTGCCCTACTCAGCCGACACATCGCTCTCGCATATGGGGCCAGAAGTCTCCTCTTGGTGAGCCGATCAGGTATGAAAGCACCAGGCGCACGGCAGATACATGACGAACTGTCTAGTGCAGGCGTAGTCGTGCGCGTCGAAGAATGCGATTGCAGTGACCGTGAGCAGCTCGCCACGCTGTTCGCGAACAACATCAGCCAAGGGCACCCGCCCATAACTGCAATCATCCACTGTGCAGGCGTGGTTGATGACGCAGTGCTGAGTTCTCAGAGCCCAGAACGAGTCTCGCGTGTCCTTCGGCCAAAGGTCGACGCCGCCTGGCACTTGCACGAGCTTGCACCAGCCACAGTACGGTCGTTCGTACTGTTCTCATCGTTTGTTGGCATCCTTGGAAACGAGGGTCAGGCCGCGTACACCGCAGGCAATGCATTTCTCGATGCTCTGGCCCGATTTCGTGTACACCGTGGGCTGCCCGCCTTGTCATTGGCTTGGGGCCCCTGGCTGAACGAGACTGGGATGGCTGCTGAGAACAGGCTGAAAGCTCACAATCCCCGTCTCGGCAGTTCCAAACCACTCACGGACCAGCAGGGACTACAACTGTTTGATATGGCGGTGGAGAAGTCAACGCCATCGATGCCGGTCATGGCGCCGCTACTGGTTGAGGGACCACTCCCATTGATGTCCCAAGACGCTGGTACGGCTTCCAGAACGAAGTTGCCCAGCCAAAGCGGTGCAGTGAAATGGCTTGCAAGGCTCGCAAAAGTACCACCGGAGCAACGTGATGATGAGCTATTGAGCCTGGTGAGAGACGAGATTGCTGCTGTGCTTGGATACCAGGACAAAGATCTGCTTAACCGACCACTAACGGAGCTTGGATTTGACTCCTCTACCTCGGTCTTGCTCAGCAATAGGTTGAGAAGGCTGACTGGATTATACGACCTCCCTGTCACACTGGCGTTGGACTATGATAGCCTCTCGTCATTGGTTCAATATCTGTCTGGTCGGCTCGAGCTGGGCCGGATGGGTGCAGAACAAGAAGCTGAGGCTCAGGTTGAAGGCCCCAGCACTGGGGAAAACATTATGCCAGCATCACTGAAACCAACTGAGGGTGAGCGTGCCAAAGACCGCACCGCGAATACGCCCTACGAAGCCAATCTTAATGCCAAGCACGAAAATGTCGATCATGAGGCATTGCGGGGCTTGACCGCACTTTACAAGCGGCTGTGCCATCTCCAGCAGTACACTGCAGCGGCAGGACTTCTTGGGTGCGCCTCCTTTGCACTGCCTAAGTTCAATACACAATCAAACACGGCGACCTGCGCAGCAGCTCCTCAGCATCTTGCGGCTGGTCCCTCGGATCCTGACAGTCCGACCATACCTCTAGTGCTTCTACCGTCTTTTCTCCCGCCCGTCATTTCCGACGGATTCAGAGGCAGTGCTTACAGCGCACTCGCAGCTGAGATGAAGGGCGAGAGCGACGTCTTCGAGCTTCCACACCCGGAAGGGCTGGCTGTTCCTGAGGACCTTGAGACCCTTGCCGCTGTGCATGTGCGTACGATTCAAGAGCACTTTGTGGGCCCGATCGTGCTTGCTGGCTATTCTGCCGGGGGAATCGTTGCACATGCTGTGGCTACCAGGCTTTCCGAAGAGCATGAAAAACAGAAGAAGGTCCAGCTTGCGGGCCTGGTCCTGATTGACACATATCTCAACATGGTGGGGAGAGAAGATCCAGAATGGCTAAATTCGCTACCAGCCGAGGCGCTTACAGCACATGACGGAGGTCTCTTGCGCATGGTTGGAGATTCCGACAGGGCGCTGGCAAAAATGGGTGGGTATTTCAGAACGCTCCATGACTTGAAGCTTCGTTCCCTTCCCGTCGCGTTGCCGACGCTGTTCTTGCGGGCCCAATGCCCCACGTCAAACATGCCAAAGAGTGAGGAAGAATGGCGTCCATCTTGGGCGCGAGCTGATGTCACTTGTGATATAACTGGGAGCCACCTTGAACTCCTCAAAAAGATCTGCGCACCAGCCTCCGCTGCCGAGATTCGACGGTGGATAAGAGAATACGCTGGCAAACCTCGAATTAGATGAGCGCCACTCGACTGTTGAAAAAGATCTGCCAAAATGTATGGTACGACTCGTTTGAGGTTCTGCATACAAAGCTCTGAAATCAACTGCCACCTTTTGCACAATCATCTCTTTTGCCAAAATCAACAGACACGGCTCCTATCTTGACTCCATGGATACTGAAGGATTGCCATTCACTTTCGCTCGCCCAGGCCTTTTCCACAGCTTTCGGGTTGGTCGTATCAGAATCTCCAAGAAGTTATTCCAAGGTTCTCTCCAGCTCTCGCCTGTAATGGAGATTAATTTCGTGTCCTTCACATTTTGGCGTAGCACTGTGACAGACATACGATGAGTATACATCCGTAATTTTCCTTCATCTGTTCGCGGTTTTCGTGCGCGATCCTTTCGCGCTAGGTCTTGGCTGGTTCGCATTTTGACGCTGTTGTTGTGGATTCAATCCTGTCTGCGGTTTTTCTCGAGCACATGTCTCATTGCTGGAACCATTTGGGTCGCTGCGCGGTGCCTCGTCCATGCGCAAAGCGCGCCGTATTCTAGCCTTTTCTGTAGCGTTGGGATTTGTTCTCACAAATTCCTCAAAGAAAGATTGCTTCCATTTTGCATTCGCATTGAGCATCTCTTCCGAACTCTGAAGCAAAGGGCCGTAAGTGCTCATGTTGCAGATTTCAAGTACGTTGTTGTAGTTGATGGTCTTGTCTCCCGAAGTTTGACGAAGTTTGTAGTGGCGTTCTAGGTTGAACAACAACGTGCCGGCCGCTTGAGACCTTTTCTTCTTCTCAGACATTTCGCCGAATATGAATGTATGCGCCTTGAATGAGCTATTTGGAGTGAGCTGAGGACGGGAAACTATTGGAACAATAAATCGAGCAAACTTGTCAGAAGACTTGTCCGATCGATAAACGTGCGGGTTTGAACGTGTGTAGTAAATGTAAGGCAGTCCATTGTAACTATTTGCAAATCGCTGCGGGTTAACATAGTACAGACTGTTATATGATTCTCAGTTGCGTACCTCTCAGGTTTCCAAGAGGATGGACTGCTAAGAAAGGTGGCATGCAGGCCACGAAATGAGCTGCAGTGGTTTCAATTTGAGCTTGCATTTCAAATGGTTTCACGTCGGCGACACCATCTGCAGAGGCCGATTGAGGCACCCAAATGAAATACTGTGGTCACTACAGCACTAGACCTATTTTTAGCAGCTGTGGCCAGACTGTGGCCCATATGCCGCCCACAGGAACAGGCCAACCATCCAACACTAGTTTCAGTAATACCGTCGGAGTCTCAGAGGGTGGCCCTGGCCTTGGGGACCCGGCCCCCACATTACACAGCGGATTCTCATCTCGAAACATTCCCATTTTCGACAACTGGCTCCAGTGAATTCACTTCATGCGTGTAGGTTGTTCTCTAAGTGTACTTATCAGCTGTACATTACTTATAGCAAGATCTACTATAGAATGCTTTTCACGGAAGTGGTCTCCTGGTGGATTCCTATTGGTATGGCGGGCATGGCCGACATGTGACGGTGGACCCATCTGCGACGGGCTCCGCACAAGATGAAATCTCCACGTCCCAGTGTAATTATATTATTATACCCCAGTGTTATGCTCTGTGCTGTTTTCTCTAGGGCATCGAACATCTGAGCAACTTCAACAGTTATTTCGGTGAGGTTGAGAACTCTGCTCAAGCGATGCTTCTCGCTGGGTACATCTCACTGTGCCCAACACTACTAGTATGTTCTCATTGGGGGTTGGAGATTTTGTATTAGCAACCAACCACGCTTACTAAAATCGTTCGGATTTTCGGGTGACGCCAGTAGAGCGAGCCCGGACTTAGCGCCATGTGCCTCTATCGGTAAGCAGGAAGCGTCGCGTTTAGTGTCAGGCCGAATGTAAGCGCTAGTGACAAACACCAAACGTTGTTTGCTAAGCTATGCGTATGCCTACCGCGCGGGATGTACCATTGGGTAAGCGCGACAAAGAGGCGCTGCCAAGTGATTAGATTCCAACGCCATAGATCTTGATTTGGGCATATTACGCATAGCTCGGAAGGTGTGCTACGAAATGTATATATGGGACCCCGTTCGTCCTGGATCTTGAGGTCAAGGAACATTCATCAACATCACAGTCGCATTCAGATCATCACAATCATCATAATCAAACACAAACTACTTACTAGATAACAACAAATAACGCACAATCATGGTGAAGCTATCAGAAGTCCAGGCAGCCAACGCCGCCCTCAAATCGACTCGCCCTCTCACAGCGGTTGTGGTGGGAGGAACCAACGGCATCGGCAGGGGCTTCCTCACGCAGCTCGTCTCGAACACAACGGACCCAAAGATTTACATTGTCGGACGCAGTGAGGCAGTGCTCAGCCAAATAGGATCCGAGCTCTCCAAGATAAATCGCACAGGAACCTACATCCTTGTACAGGCAGATGATCTCACACTCCTCTCGAATGTCGAAAAGGCCACGCAGCAAATCCTGGCTCAAGAGACGCAGGTAGACATCCTCTTCATGTCCGCCGGCTTCTTGACGTTTGCCGCTCGGGACGAGACCGCTGAAGGGCTCGACAAAATCACCTCGATACGCTACTACGCCCGCATGCGCTTCCTTCTCAACCTCCTCCCATTACTAGAGGCAGCACCCTCGCCGAGGGTGATCTCCGTCTTGGCAGGAGGCCAGGAGGGTACCATCTACACAGACGATATGTCGCTCAAGGACCCCAAAAACTACGGCGTCGCGAGTGCAGGCGGCGTGGCAGCATCCTACAACACACTCTTTATGGAGCAACTACAACAACGGCACCCGCGTATCAGCTTTGTGCACACGTTCCCGGGGCTTGTGCGGACGAACCTATTACAGACGGAGCATTTTGGGCCAGTCTTT
The DNA here is from genome assembly GCA_013435955.1 of Diaporthe sp. HANT25. Classification (NCBI taxonomy): domain Eukaryota; kingdom Fungi; phylum Ascomycota; class Sordariomycetes; order Diaporthales; family Diaporthaceae; genus Diaporthe; species Diaporthe sp. HANT25. The sequence goes on along the minus strand of JACBFG010000014.1, from coordinate 1,556,728 downwards.
AAGTTTTTCATCAACTGGTTTGTGATGCCGACCATTGGGAGGTTTGTTTTCGCAACTCAGGATGACGCTGGGGCGAGGCATCTTTTCGCCGCAACCAGTCCAATGTACGCTGCTGCAGAGCCTGCCGAAGCGATGGCCGTTGCTGGCTCGAACAATGTGAAGGGAAGTGGAGTGTACACTTTGAACGAGAACCTGGATTCGGTGCAGAACGAGAAGGTGCTGGGTCCTTATAGGGAGAGCGGCATGGGCGAAAAAGTGATGGAGCATACCTTGGATGAGTACAAGAGAATATTCGGGTAATAGGTGGTGCTTCCAAACTTCGAGGCACTACTGGTCTATTTTCAAAGGCAGTAATATCTAATCACCACAAAATTTCTCAATGGCTTCTATAGACCATTCATAATCTTGAAACTTCTCTACTAAGGTAGAATAATAATAAGTTTTCTACAAGGATATGAAATAATATATATGTATCTATTTTAGTTATTATAAATTAATTATTGGTGGAGATGCAGAGGTCTAAAATGTGTGTTTTTTGGTGGGAATCGTGGGCGGAATCAGGGGGTGGGCGGGATGTGGGCTGGGCAACTTATGTGGAATGCGAAAATGCGGGGATATTACTTCTGGATGTTTCTTTCAGCATCTCGTGGTTCTGCCACATGTTCGAATTCTCTGCCTGATGCAGCAGACTTTTACTGCTAGCAGTGATGTTTGAAAGGCTGCTGGTAAGAGTCTCACGATACTCATCGCCATTGAATATGATTGAGAATACTTTCTTCACTACCCCACAAGTCAGTCGGGACCACTAGTGAACCACAAAGCCCAAGTTCTGCGAATAAAGCGCGGTCGAATACTCACTCCTGTTCCTGATATAATACCCAATTACATCCTCGATAGCTTTCAGGATTGAAACTACCATGTCAATAGACGACTTTATAATATTATCGTCATTTGGAAACATCTTTATGTAGTTTTCGATGTCTCCAAAGTGTTGTTCGAGTTCCTCCACTCCCCCTGTGACCGCATTTCGAACATCAGTCGTGGTTTTGGCAGCCTCTTAAGCTAAGGTGAGAGTTGTTTCTCCATGTATCAAGTGCATTGAAACTCACGTTCAAAAGCGCCTTGAGGACAGAGACGACGGGCGTTGTGAATTCTGAGTCAGGAACTAATGCGATTGTTCCATTGAGTCTCTGAGAACCATCAACAAATCTCTGAAATCCCCTTCTGACCTTTCCACTCATTCCTTCATGACCCTCGTAGCCTTCTTGGGCCAGCGTCAACTTTTTCCATACGTCGCTCCAGCTGACCGAGCCGCGAATGCTATAGCCGGATTCTCCTCGTCCCTTGGGCTCAGAGGGGTACCGTGTATTGAGAGATTTCATTGTAGGCGTGAATATATCTTTCCAGAAATCCATACTCTGAATAGGAGCCATTGTAAGTCGCTGCAAGTTTGCGAGATTCGGCTCAATCGTACTATACGGCGCAAGTACATATTGACCCCTCACCACATCGCATTGTGTAGGTGGATTCACAAAGGCTTTGTGGTACTTGTGAAGGCGGTTGTCTATGAAATCGACGGCAGGAGACTGATTTCCCAAGCTTGATGAGGAGGCACTAGCCTCAGATGAATGCAGCTCTAACTCTGTAGAAGAATATTGTCTAGCGCTTACCTACATTTTTCAAAAATGAGGGTAACAGTTGTAGTGGACATGGGTTGTTGTGCATTACAGAGTGGTCTGCTCGTTCAAGCAGAACCAACCTTGCTGCTTGGACAGCCATGGCGCTCGATTGCCGTTTTATTTCCGGCGCTAGAAAGTTCAATGATGGCTGATATGACTTGCTGAATGAAGCACACGTGTAGTTACGGAACCATCTCACAACAGACTTCAGGATTCATCGTGGTAGAGGCAGATCAAGCTATAGCAGTGAAAGAGTTTGTTCTACAGAGACACTCTCGTGGGCTCCATGCTTGACAGGATGGTGTGCACCAAGTCATCTGTGCTCTACACGTTGAAATTCGTGATGAATAGGCAGCTTAGCCGAGACGAATAATTCTGCGATTCCAGGGCATTTAGCCGTAAATGTATGCGAAATTGATAATGCCGAATGTTCATATGACTTAAAGCACAACAAGCTTGTTACAAAGATCCATGACAACCCGGACCTTATGATCGTGATCGTCTGTTCTGTCAGGGGCCTCGAGTTTGTCCACAGCTGGCTGGAACTTGTCCCATATCTGAATGAACCCCTCTTTGTTAACCCATCCAATATTACCGAGCGCAATTTTCATCGTCTCGTGTTCCCAGATTTTCACGAGCGCGGACTCCGTGAAGCCCGGCTGCGAGATCTTGTTGAAACTCATGTTCTGGATCTGCATCTTGACTGCCAGCGCGCTGAGCTTGAAACAGTAGATGATGGTCGCAGCCAAGCCCGCAGCCAATGCCGTCGCCACGCTTGATCCCGTGGTTGGGCTGATGGCGTTGATGTTCACCTCCACGCCAGGGAAGATGAAGTCCACGTCGTGGCCCGTGTAGTCGGACGCCAGGCCGTGATCGTGTGCCGCACCGATTATGAAGACCTTCTCACGCTGGGCTGCTGACGGGTAATCTTTGGTCTTGAACGCGCCCCCATCTGGCGAGCTGCAAAACATGAGGACGTTGCGTCTGGCAGCCTCGCGGACGGCCTTCTCGAAGAGACCTTTTGCTGGATGTTCTTCGGGGACTGGGATTGTCCAGGACATGGAAATGATGCTGGCATTCTTTTCCAAAGCGGCGCGTATTGCCTTTTGAAGAATACGAGTTGTGTTAGCAAGCTTGGGTTTTCAAGTGTCACAGTGGAGACAGACGACCCCGAAAGGTGTAAAAGAAAAGATTCTGGGCTTAGTTACCAATGCAGCTGATTCCAGATCAATCTGATTATTTCCTTCGGACGAAACGTGTGTCTTCAAACGGACTGAAGCAATAAGGTCAGCCTGAGCATACGTAGAATAGGACCAATGTGGAGAGGGCTCACTAGGGTAGATTTTCGCCATCGGACACACCCGGAGGATACACCTCGCCATCTCAGTGCCGTGGCCTTGCGCTGAGTTGTACGACTGCCCCACCGTCCCTTCGCGGTAGTCAAAAGTCTTGCCCTCAAGCACGCGGCCAACAAAGTTCTGGTCTAGTAATGAGACACCGTCATCTATGAGGGCCACAACGATTTCATTTTCAGGGCTTTCCCGCCTGAAAGCGGTCTCCTGGTTGAGACCTGAGCTAGCGGATCCAATATTGCTGAAGAAGCTTGCGCGCGTCGTTGTCCATAGCTGGTTCACATTTCTTGCGAAAGCGTCCATGCACTTGAGCCATTCGTGCGTATTGATGATTTTCGGAGGGGTTGTTTCGGACGCCGTGCCTTGAGTTGGCCCGGACTGGGTGGACCCTCCTACTGCTTTCTTCCCGGTAGCTGATTCTAGGCCACGAAGATTGACGGTTATCTTGCGATGGTCGGCGGCTGAGGGCAAAAGACGAGCTTCTTGTTGAGAGCTAGAAGCGACGACACTGTACTTGTTGAGGCGTTCTTCAAACTCAGTCTTCTTCTTCAGTATCCAATCTGACGAGTCGTACAGCTGTAGTCCACAGTCAGTCTGTGATCTAAACAAAGTGCCCACACTTTGTGTGAAATCTCGAGAATTATGTTCCAAGTTTCTTGGTTGACGGGCAGAGTTTGGAAGGACGAGGGATACGAAAATGAGAGACAAAACAACCTCTCACTTACAACTGTATTGGCTGGCACAATAATATTGACAATCTCGAGATTTGGAAGCGACGGTAGCCCTTCAGGCTCACTCCATGCTCGCAAGACTGCAGTGTTTCCACTCCACTGCAAGTCCAATTGCCTGAGCCAATTCCTGGAGCTCAGCTCACTCACGTTCTTATCGAGAATGTTCTCTGCCTGGCTACTGATGCCACAAATGAGTTGAGGATCAACTATCGCCATAAAGGTCAGCAGTCAAAATTTGTAATGTTCGAGCGTGATAATGCCTACGATCGACTTTTTGCCAGTCCAGGTGTTCCACTGTTATTCGATCCAGGGCGTTCTTGATCGCCTCATCTGAATGTACAGACTGTCCGCTTTCTTCGATAGACACTTTCAGGATGTGACGGACTCCCTTCTTGTACAGAAAGTCAAAGAAGAACTCCATGTCCCGCCGACCAGATCCCCCTTTCGGGCGCTGGTTCTTCGAGTTCGGCCTTTGACGCCGAATTACTGTCACGTTGGTAAAGTGGACAAAGTTGAGAAACTCGTCAAACTTGGTCGCTTCGAAAGCCTTTGCGAAGAGGTCTTCCTTCAGCTCAATTGGGAGCTTGTGGTAATCAAAGAACAGTTGCACGTCTGCGACACCAAATCAATATTTCGGTCAGATTTCAAGGCATTATCCAGCTCAGACTTACCCTGGGGATTCGTTTTATACAACCACCACGTTGCTCTCTCAATGTTTCTCGTTCTCATATAATGCAATTTGAGCATCCAAAGGACAGTTTGAGAAACACGCTCCGCAGTCTCATGATCGATATGTTTTGACGACTTTTTCCTGGTCGATGCTGATTGCTTCACCTTCTTCTCCGGCTGGTCTCCTGGAATTCCGCCAACGAAGGTGGGAACGCGTTTCAGCAGTTTGGGAGTATTGGCTGCGTTTTCACTGCCTGGTTTCGTCAAGGCTGCGGAGTTCAAAGTCGTTTGAACGCGAAGAGCATCTCGATTACTTGGGGGTCCCAAGCTTTGTTCATCTCTGCTGATGCTGATGTCTCGACGTGTGGTAGTCCGTTCGCGGTCTTGCCTGGTGGAAGCCTCCATCTGCTTTGCCATTTCCGCCTGCTTTGCCAGTTCTCTCATTTTTTCCCTCTCAGCCAACTCATCATTGTCAATCTTGGTGAGCTCTCGGCCCCGGTCTTTGGGTCTTTTAGCTTGATCCTTTGTATTTCTGGCGTCCCGAGATCCAGCGGACCCAGCATGATCGGGGCGAATAGCGGATCTGTTGTCGGCTTTCTGTTCAACCTTCGACTCAGGCTTACTCTGCGTCGGAGCATTGCGCCCTCTGATCGCGTCGTCAACCTGTTCTCGGCCCTGCTTCCCCCGCTCCTCGCCGGTTGATGATGGCAGCTCTTTCTTCTTCTTGTGGTCCGAGGTCTCTTTCTTCAACTCCTCGTTGTGCGCCCGTGCAGATGAGACGAGCTCCTCATAAACCGACGTCATGGTCTTCATTTCGTCCACGTCAAGGAAAGTCTTTGTTGGCTGTCCTGGATGTTTCTGTCTTTCAAGCTCTGCTAGCTCATTGTCTCTGTTGATGAATGCGCGAATGACCTTGATGTTGCAGCGCTGGTATTGGACTGCGTAGTGCATTGGACGCCTGCCCGTTATGTCCACAGCCTCTAGTGCTTCCTTGCTGGCGTCCCCAACCATTCGTAAGATTGTGGTGGGCTTCATGTCTTTCTCAATAGCTAAGTGCAGACAATTCTTGCGTTGTTCGCCGCTGCCGCGGCAATCCTCGATGGCGTCGGCTAAGTTCTGCCTTTGGCTACCCTCTTGGGGGCAGTTCACTACCATGTAATCGGCGAGGATCTTTCTCTTCCTGAAGATAGCCAAGTAGAGTGGGTTTCGATTCTCATCATTGGCGACACACAGGAGGTGCGCAGCCTGCTGAACCAGCCTCACGACAAGTTCTTTGACTGTGCCGGAGTCGATATTTTCGTCCTCTTCTGAACGCACAAGCTCGATGATCGCGTGGAGCATGGTTGGCTCATTTTTTCCACTTGCTTCCTCAGCGATATTTGGGAATTTTTGGAAGAGTTGATCCACATCCTCTTTCGTGAGCTTGACCTTTCCAGTCGTCCCTTCGGCAAGCATGCCCTTCTTTCGGGCAACCACAGTCCTGATATCCTTTTTAACATCCGTCAGCGTAGTCTTGCGGCTGCGCTCTTCCTCTTCATCTTCACTATACTCGAAATCATCTTGAGTTTCCGAGTCAGACATCTTTCTCGACGGTGATTGGGAGTCGGTGCTTGTAGCGTGTAGGTGCTGCGCGCAGTATGTTTGGTGCTGCTGTCAACAGATTCTTAGAAAATGAGATATGCTCTCAGGGCAACTTGCGATCGAAATGCTGATAAGCTTCACCACGGCGCGATTCTGGTGGACGGGATATCTCTCGAAGTCAACCTTCCATTGTCGGCCAGGAATTTGTCACAACCATGGTTCACGGATGACCAAGACGCGAGGATGCCGCCGACAAACCAACCGACCCGCTATTGATCAACCAACAGCCAACCGCCCGCTAAAAACTTCGCCCTTGCAGGCAATAGTGTGACATCGCTTACCTGCAGTCAGCAATAAATGTCACGCCATGGATCCTACGCCGCAGCCTTGCAGTCGCCCGTTACGAATCACCACTCGAGACTCGTGAGCGGTTGGTGGCCGTGCAGACCTGTTGGTTGTGTTTCTTCAGCTGGAGTGAAATGAAGGGGCCCATACAGTGTATCGCATTTGGTTGACGACTGTGCACGCCAGGACTTGGAAGAAGATGAGCCGAACCCTTGGTACGTAGTCCGCCCAACGTGATCAACTCCAACTTTTCCACAAATCCTCTTACATGAAAGACAACCAAAGCAAAGGAGTTTGATTTGTCTCCCAGGAACGAACCAAGTCCTCGATCAACCAGCACAAAACATCGTTCCTGCACAACATCCTCTCACCACGCCAAGCCATGTCTGACGAGATTCAGAAAGACCCACTCCTTCAAGGAGTGGAACTCGATGAAGATATCGACGTCTTCGACGTTGGCATGTTCGAGTCCGGCAGTGAAGGCAGCGGTTTCCACACCAAGAACAATCCCAAGGATCCTTACCAACGCAAAGAGGTGGTTCAGCGAACAGGTTCCATCGATATCCGGTGCTCCGTTCTCGATGTTGTCCATGGTGTGATGGATCCAGATGGGGACTACTGGGCAACTCTCATGGTCCTGCAATTCCGATTTGACCCTCAGAAGCGGATGCGACGTATCACCGAAGCAACCCTCGAACTGCTTTTTGGTGTCACGGACCCAGCGAACGAACTTCCAGAGGTTGAGGCCATCTCCTTCGATGGCAGCTACAGCCTTCTGCCTAGCAAGCAGAGCGAATCTACAACCGTCGGCGGCTCAGGAACTATTGGTGCAACCCAGATCGTCACTGCTAGCGGCACGGCCAAGTGGGAGAAGACTGTGACCAGAGAGACCTCGGACAAGACGACTGTGAACGGAGGAAGATTTGTCGTCGACAACATCCCGCCCAATCGCATCGCAAAGTGGACTCTTCTGGAGAACGCGACGCTCAAGTCAGGAATTCCCGCCTCTCTACAAGTGGCCGTGCGTATCAAGCGGTCAGATGAGGCCATTTTCACGTGCATGCCCACCATCAAATGCAAGGCAGACAAGTGGACGTCTATCGAGAGCTTGTTCGGCAAGGTCCCGGAGGACGATCCTGTTCTATTGAATCCAGATAGAAAGCCAACTAATAGGTTGATGGTGTATGACACGGAGAACATCGGGGCGATTGATTTACAAGCCTTGGGAAATATAGTCCCTACGACCATGATTAATAACGCTGAACGTGAAAAGGAGGAAGGGAGCTGAGTTTGACATAAATCTGGATGTATCCAACGATTCTTCAATGATTGAATCTTCACAGCATGCATTTTGGCCAATGACTTCTCTGACATACGGCATTTTATTGCAAATTTATGTGACGGTCAACATGTCTGTGCGGAAATCTTTCACAACTCAACGCGCCGCATAGCATGCACTGGCATGTCTCTGGCCATTTTGCATTGTGGCCTGAACTGAGCGCATCTCTAATTCAGTACCCAGGTGGCGCTTGACAGACTTCCGAGTCTGGACACGAAGGCCGCACGCGTCTTTCGCCTCCATACAGTGCGCCTGAATTCTTCGCCCAGTGAGCGTTCTGTGCCGCAAAATGACTCGACCCATCCTGGAGTAGAATTCAGCCTGCACAATGGACCATCGGCAGGGGCCCTGGTTTACCGCGCGCGTGGATTGGATGCGGAGGTGCGTATTTGGGGCCCACCCCCCCTTACCCCCTGTTACCACCTGGATGATCAAATCCGCTTTCCATCTGGTTTTAGGGCATGAGTGCGTCGGTTCCTCTTGAGAGGTCTTCTGAGAGGCAAAATCACCAGATGGTCAAAGAAGAGAAAACGTTAGGAATCGACAAAGATTACCCTTGTTTGGAAAATCAGGTGAGAGTTTGGTCTTCCACAACAAGAAATGTCTGCATCTCCAAGTCCAGTGGATCCTGGGCAGGAGTCGGACGTCGACGGCTCCCGGCATGAGGGAGAAAGTCAGATGTTGCGTGAAGTGGAGGAAGAACACCATGAGACCGGTAGTGTGCATGACAAGAGTACAGATGGAGGAAACAATGCACCGCAAGTTGATAGCATTGTGGTGGAGAAAGACGACAATGTCAGCGTGCTGAGCTGGGCGGAAGCGTCAGATGGGGTCGACGTCCCTTCTCCAAAAGACATTCCCCCAGTACGATCATTAGGCTTATCTCGGAGAGCGGGCTGGTCGGACTATAATGACTACGAGTAAGCAACATTCCTTCATTCAAGATATTTCTGTTCTCAAAGTTGCTGATTAATTGATAATGCAGTGTGGTCACTGTTCACGGCGCTCGCGATGATCATCAGACTATGTGGACATCGCGTGGTGACAACTCGGACTGGATTGACGACAAGTTGTTCCGCAATCTCTCAATTAGACAGCTGGATTATGTATATGATAATGGCGACTCAGCTCGTATCTACAACCCCGACGCGAACGGAATCACCATCGAGGCCATCGCTTTGCTGGACAGTCTGGCAAAGAATAGGCTTGAACTTCCAGGCGTACGTGCCTCTTAAATTTTTCGTTCTGTGGACGTTGTTACTGACATGGACAGACCGAACATGACCGTCCTATTATATGGATTTGCCATGACTTGGGAGGCAGTATTGTCAAAGAGGTGAGCTGCCCCAATTGAATTTCTCAGTTCTCCAGATACTGATATTATGTATACCAAAGGCTCTTATCATGGCCATGCACAAACAGCCCGATTCTGACTCCCAAGATGACACCGAAAGTTCGATGGCTCTGACCAAAATGTACAGGAGGCTGCCATTACTCACGTCCACAATCGTAAGGTTCTCGTCTTATCCTCCGCCAGATCTGGCATTTATGGGTCTCTGAATTTGTTACTGACGCATCCCAGATTTTCCTTGGTTGTCCGCACGGAAACGAATCGAGGGAGGGCCTGGAAGATCAACTGTTCGCATTGATGCGTCTTCCAGGCCCTCCAATGATGTCACGTATGTTGACCAAAATTAGCAATCTGGCTCGCCAAATCGAACGGACCAACCTCGAGTTCCTCGATTCCAAGATTTTGGACCGCGCTGCCATCGTGAATATCACTACTGGACCTGAGAAGCAAGAACAGGCCAATGCAGCAAACGAGATTGAAACCGAGCAGCAGCCTGGACAACAGAACAAGGCCAACAGACAGACCACTGACTCTGCGATCACACCTTCTGGCCTATTCTCGCTGTACAACGGCGGAATGTTCCACACATTGGGGATCTTCTACACGTTATGCTTGCAGACAACGGACCATCTAGGACTTGTGAGAGGGCCCGACCCGTCGGGGGCAGATCCTTTCGATTGGGCTGCTTCTTTCTCCGAGCTATTCAACGAGAGGCTAGGATACAGTAAGCCTTGATTCACAGATACAATGAATTGGCTCGCAAGTTTACTGGTATGAAAACTGACCGCAGAATCAAAATACAGCCATTAACAACCTGTACGCTTCCCTGGGGGTACAGAACTCACTGCTCTCTCTCTTGCCGCCGACGAGGACGAGCAAGTATCGATTTTACACTAATGGATTTTCAATGCCTGCTTTGATATCTTGGATAATCAAGCACAATCTGTTTGATAGAACAATTTCCCAGAGGTCGGGTCCGAAGACTGTCTATATTCATGCTGGCCACAGGCATCGACTTGTCGACATGAAAGCTGTGTCAAAACAGCTTTATGTTGCGTATGACCTCGTCAAGAAGGGAGAGAATGACAGAGCTCCATACTTCGGCTGTTTCTACTTTGAGTTTGACCAACATGACAGCAGAAGGCGCGGGATTAGAGCCATGATCATATCCTTCTTGTGCACCTACTCATTCCGGTTCGGAAATGATGGGGATCAAGGGACTGAATTCACAGAGGAGTACTTGAAGAAATTTAAGTGCTTGTCTTTGAGGGATCTCGTCACTGTATTTCTGCGTGTGCGGATAACTAACGGCACGAGGGACATGACAATAATACTTGGTCAGATTGATCAGTGTGACGAGGAAGAGCGCTCTATCTTCCTTCAGGCCGCACTCAGGCGCCAGAAGTGGAGCGATCGATATTTCAGTCTCATCATAACCACGTCGAGACATGAAGAATCCATTGAAGGTATCTTACCGCCAGACAGTATCATCAGTCTGGAAGAGTGTCCGCTGTCTCTGGACGCTTATCTGTGAGTTGATATCTATCCCTAGGCGAATAGCACAAGCCAAAACTTGGACGATCTTCCTTCAGAATTCATATCTTGCTGCGTAACATACAACTAACATGGACCAGAGCGCATCGAAAGCAGTCCGGTGCCAACGAGCATAGGATGCAGCGATTGCTGCTTAAACGACCGGAATTTGCACCTTTCAGGTCGCAGCTCAACCAGACTTTTGAGCAGTTCAAGGATGTACTCAGTCTACAAGATACCGTTTCAAGATGGCTTGAAAATTACAGAATTGGAGCTCCCCCCGAATCAACTCCTGACATCGTCCAGGAGGTAACGTCCGACGCACACCAGAGACTCTTGCAGGGTCTCATTGACCGGCTCTCATCGGAAGGGCAACTCATTGTGAAACACACTTACAATTGGATCAAAAATGCCGCGGAGCCCTTGACGTTGGAGATGCTTGTCGAGGCCATTAGGTGTTCCTTGCCAGTGGAGATGGCACAGCTGCAGCAGACCCAGAATCATGTCGAATTTGGGAGATTTGTGATGCAAACTTTGGAGGGAATTATCTTCTTAGATGGTCGTGACGTTAGATTCTCTGACGACGCATTCTATGAAGTGTCCGAGACCGGCGAACTGAATGGCAAACAGGACCAGACTTGCCGCTCACACGCGGACATGGCTACCGTGTGCTTGAGGTACCTCCTGGCAGAGAAAGGTCAGGAAATGCTGCAATTTCTATCAACTGAAAGTCATGGCTTGGATGAAAATGATCTGAGCTGGTCACCCATCATGCTGCCACGGGACAGTCTAGTCTCATACGCACTGCGATTTTGGACAACTCATTATCAAGCAGCTGGCGACTACCGGCCAACCGGTCTTGCTGCTGAGCTTCTTGGAGATAGAAGCAAGCGAGGAGCCTGGACAGAGGCAGTCTATCTTGCCTCGAATCCATTCACACGGATACAAAAGGAGTACATATCCCCACTGCCTTACATGGCCATGTTCGGACTGGACGACCTCGTCCGTGGAGAGATTGAGAGAGGAAAAGGAATGGACGGCTGCAACCAGGACAAATGGCTAGCGATTGTCGAAGCGTCTCGACACGGACACGGGGAAACGGCGACGATTCTCCTTGAGAATACCAACACAGACGTCAATGGCTTGGCAGAAGCTATCCATTGGGCTGCCAACTATGGCGAAGGAGGTGCCCTGGATTGTCTGGTATCCAAAGCACGAGAGGTTGAGGGCTTCCGATGGCCACCTTTCATCCTCAACCGCGCTATTGCAGCCGGCCTGGAGAACCTCGGCTCGGCTCTAGTAGACACCGGCTACGATCTGAATGAGGAAGACAGCGATGGAAAAGGCCACGCAATTTACGCCGCGATAGGATACGGTCAGGATCGCATGCTTAAGATTCTGCTGGACAGCAAGCGCATGGACCTTACCCCTGAAGACGATGAAGGACTGTCGCCCCTGTTACTGGCAGTCCAAGTGGGCAATCCAGAATCAATTCGACATCTGCTAGAAGCAGGGGCCAGCCTCAACGACCCTGAAGGAATGAAAGATCGGTTGGTGCTCAAGGCCATCCAAAGCGCGAATCATGAAGCCCTGGGCGTGCTCATCGACGCTCTCGCTCCTGTCAACAGCGAGATCGTGAATAAGGTTTCTGATGAAGACAACCTACTTATTCCTGTCATAGAGGCTGCTACAAGGGGCTTCCGGAACTGTACCTACGTGCTTCTAGACCGAGGCGCAGACCCAAACGCTGCCGACCGGGATGGAAGCGTTTTGTACCAGGCGGTAGACAGAGGGCCGTATCCCGAAATTTGCCGCAAGCTTCTGGAGAAGGGAGCAGACCCGAACGAGTCGGCGGCACGAACAACCGACGATGCCACCAGTGACGGGGGCCTGCCATTGATACGAGCCACCGAGATTGGAACAAAGGATCTGGTCGAAATGCTACTCGACATGGGCGCCAAGATAAACGTCACAGACCCGGGTCGCGTGGAATGGAACACACCTCTCTCCGCGGCCATCGTCGCTGCTGAGTATGATATTGTGGAAATGTTGCTGAAGCGAGGCGCGGACCCCAACCTAGTATCTAAAAGGGAGCCTCACCCCGAAACACCACTCCTCACTGCCGCCAACAAAGTCTTCAATCCCCGCTTCGCGGAGATCCTGATCGAGTATGGGGCACAGATTGATTGGGTCAGGGGTGATTCAGAGACTGTGCTGCTTGCGGCGTATGATGTGCCTGAGGTGCTTTCTGTCCTCCTAGCGAAGGGCGCGAATATCAACGCGACTGATAATGAAGGCTGGACTGCACTCATGCAGGCGGCGGACAGAAACCAAGCCAAGTCCGTTGAGGTGCTGTTGAAACAATCCAGCCCCAGCGCCAGGCTGGATCTCATGACGACAGTCGATCCCGCATCCAGTGCAATCCACTTTGCCAGCTTCCGTGGCAACGTGGCCATATTGAAACTACTCCTCGATGCGGGTGCAGACATCAACTCCCAACGAAATGATGGAGTGTTCCCGATCAGACAAATCCTCGAATCGGGTCTGGTGCAGTCCGAGTGCGAGGACATAGTTGACTTTATGCTCAAGCGGAAGCCCAACCTGGGTCTGGTGGATGATTGGGGCAATACAGTTCTGCACTGCATAGTGGCTGACACGCCTTTGTCTGTTGTCATGCGCCTGGTAGAAGAGGGCGCCCCTGTCAACACACTCAATGACGTAGGGCGCAACCCTCTCGCGGTCGCGGTGAGTCGTGGTAACATTGCCGCTGCTCGATACCTGGCAACTGTCAAAGGCTCGCAGACTGCTGTCTACCACCCCGAGTTCGGGAGCATCTTGCACATGGCTGCCTCCGAGTCCACCGTGGACATAGTGAGACTACTTGTCAGGACAGGTGCCGAGCCCGGCGTCGTCGACCCGAAATACGAAGAATCCGTGCTTTACTCAGCCCTTGGACACGATGACATCCATGAACGCAAGAAGATAGTCAGATATCTTGTGGAAGAGGTAGGCGTCGACATTAACGCTCCTGGCGGCAAGTATGGCTATCCTCTTGTGCGGGTTGCTGCCGCTGAATCTTGGAACACGAGCCTTCTGAAGTACCTTCTCCATAAGGGCGCCCGGCCAGACGTCGCAGATAGCCTTGGCCGGACAGCTGTCCACTGGGCGGCGATACGCAGTAATCTTGACGAAATGAAGCTTTTGGTCAAGTCTGGGGCTGATGTATCAGTCAGCGACAACTTTGGCCGCACGCCACTACACTTTGTAGCGACAAGGGATGCACAACACATCATAGAGTACATTCTTGAGAACACTCCGAATGATACCGATTCCTCCAATATCGAAGCAACCGATCTGGACGGTTGGACGCCACTCATGTGGGCATGTAGAGGGTACAAATCATGGCCGGCGCGGCTACTCGTGGACGAATACAAAGCGGACATACGAGTGCGCAGCAAGGATGCGGAGTGGTCGCCACTCAAGTTGGCCCGTTTTCACGACCACGCTGACGAGTTGACCGAGGTCTTGAAAGTCGGCGTTGACGCTCCAGACCTTGAGAAGGAGCGCCAATCGCAAGACAACGAGACGGCATGTGGAACACGTCGATGGAATCGTGAATGTGATAGCTGTTTAACGGTATGAATCCCCACGCTTCCTGGACGGGCCATTCTTGAGTACAGGATTATTAACACAGATGCGCAGAGTCCATTAATGGGCCAAGTTTGGTTTTGCAAGACATGCAGTGTCGATCTGTGCTTCAAATGTATTCGGCATAGGGAGAAGATGCATGACGCGAAGCACGAGTTCGTTGATTTGGATGAACTTGAGAGGGAGCAATCAATAGATGACATAGATGCAGACCGTTCTGAGCACGGAGGCAAGAGCAGGAATGGAAGTGAGAGTGAAGAGGACGAAGAATCAAGCGAAAGCGAAAGCGAAGAGGAGGAAGATGACGAAAGTGAGTAGACGGGCAGTTAAAACTGCTCGGAACTGGCGCAGACCAGCAGTTGAACCAGTTTAATTTCATTTCCCATTCGCTTGCTGTATCATTACACAGCGCCAGATGAATGCCTATGATGCTTAAGAAACGTGTTGAATGATTAAGTGCTTGCCTTCTATCATATGCTGGAACAAGGGTATCACTGCCACCACCCTTCTATTGTGTGCGGTGTCTGACGAAACTCCACCAGTATCTCCTTGCTTACTCGCCCTTCTTGCCATCACCACCCTTACCACTGCTACCTCCACCGCTACCACGGACCATCTCACTCTTCACCTTCTCCTCCTCGGCATCCGACTCCTCCTCATCGCCCTCGTCGTCATCCCGCGACGTGCCGCGCTTCTGCTTTTCCTTCTCGAGCACCTTCTTCACGCGCTTGGAGTACGACAGGTCCTTGAGCTCGTCCCAATCGACGTCGTACTCGGCGGCGATGGTCTTGATCTCCCTGCGCAGGCCGTTTGCCTCGTGGACAAGCTGCTCCCAGAGCTGCATGTCGAAGCCGCGGGTCTCGTAGAGGGCGTTCTGCCGCTTGCTGACTGTGACGTTCATGGCGGCCTTGTAGGATAAATCTCGGGAGATGTACATGAACCACAGGTAGCCGCCCATGATAGTGGTCAGGCCGACGAGGTAAGTCACAGGCTCGACCAGGTCCCAGCCCCACTCGGTCTGGAACGTAACATAATACACAACACCCCACCATCCCGCGAGCGCGGCGAACCCACCCTGCGCGAGGCGGTGGGCGGAGCGGTGGGCGACCTCGTCGCACTCGCGCTTGATGCCCGCCAGCTCCTCGATCTGGCGCGACATGCGCCGCAGGCGCATGCGCATGTAATATGTGCGGTCGTTGAAGCTCGGCACCGAGACCCGCATCTCGAGGTTATAGCCTTCGACTTCGATGGCGAACTCGCGGCCCCTTGCCGCGTCGCGGATGAAGTCGCCCATCTCGGTGCTGCTGCTCCACCGCACCCACGCCTTGTCCTTGTCGGCGTGCGTGTCCTCGGCCTCGTGGCCCAGCCCGGAGTAGGACGCCACGTGCGGGTTCTCAGGTGTGTTGTCTTCCTTGTCATGCTGTGCTTTATCATTTGCGCGGGCTTCTTTGCGGCTGGTGGGCCGGTTCTCGGACGCGGCAGAGTCTTCGGCGCGAAAGTAGATGTTGGGGATCTTCTCCTTGCCATCCTCCACCACGGGGGGAAGCTCGGCCTGGATCAGTCGCTCGACATATGATAGGGGCTGTTGAGGGTGGATGAGGAGGGCGAGTGGCTGGATGCTGTCATTAACTGAGATGGCGCGGCCGTAGTCCTTGGTATTGTTTTCTTTGTCTTTCTCGACGGTGATGGGAAGGGGGACAATGAGCTTCAGGAGCCGTGTCGGAGTTGTCAAGAGCTTGCCTACGGATTGCGAGGTCTGTCAGCCGGATGTCTTGGGGACTGGGGAATGAGGGCTGTCAATTGGGAGGGTCGAGCTGTCCTCTAGCCAGCCACTTACCTTTCTTGTTAGGATTGGCGTCTGGGTTGTGATCGGCCGGAGGCTTGTCTGCATCTTCTCGCAGCCATGGCCGCTGGACTTGTTTCTCCTTGACCCTGACCTCTTGCTCGTCTGGGTCTAAGCCTTTTTGATTCGAGGACTGTGGTCTTTCGGATGATACATCTCTTCGTACTATTGGCGAATTGCTGAAAGGTCGACAGGAAGTAAGGCTAGGGCGACATGGTGATACTCTCTGTGATTCCCGTGTGGCGCGGAGAGATGTTGTGATGTAGGTCGAGGTCGAAGTCGAAGTCGAACTCGCGATGGTTCTCGAGCAGGCAAGCCTGCCCAACTGGCACGGCAGTTGTCGGAATGCAGAGGTCATGTCGGGTTCAAAGACCGCGGTGTTGCAGTCACTTGGGCCTGAAGGATCCCTTCATCGTGGGATTGTGACATATAACAAGGCCAAAGGGGGGCTCGGCTGGCGTCTCTGAATGTCGCAAGCTTTCCAAGCTTTAGGAGGATCCGCTCCGGGGAAGCTCTCGTTACGGTGACGTCACGCTCGCGTCCTTGCGCAACGCCAAACAAAGACCAGGCCTCACTCAATCAGGACGTCAGCTGCTCCACCTCCGTCATCTAATTTCGGCGCCTCTTTCATCACTTTGAGAAACGAATCCACGTGGCTGTTAGCTGCAGGCCCCAGATATCATTGCAAGGGTCGGAGATGCTATTTCGGGTCTTTCTGGATCTCATCTCATGGTCTGCCATCCCAACATGCACGCGCAAGAACACGCCCAAACCAACATCATACCCAAGCCTTTATCAGCCGCATGGTTTATGTTTTACCATGGAGTCATGCCGGGATCTTGGCCATACAGAGATTGAAGGTCGTTGAATCAAACTCTTATGTGTCCGAAAGTAATTCCACTGGGCAATCTCCTTATTGGTGTGGTGCATTCTGAAGCCAGGGAACAGCTCATACGAGATCCTCACCGCGGGCTCTCGCCAGCCTTTGTGCACAACGTGACTGACACTGAAGACGATGCTTGGAGTATGCTCAACCTGCCCGTGAGCCTTGATGTGGCTCTGGTATCTTAAACGAGCCTGCCCATACTGAAAGGACCTTGCGCAAAATGTCGGGATCATGCTCATATGCCACAGTCGGCCCAGTCCTAACATTTCTCACCCACGAGACCAGGATACCTGGGCACCCAGGTACTTACATCCCAGAAGAACCGCTCGAACCGTCAAAATTGTAATGCGAGTCAAGACCCGCAACGGCTTCGCATAAAATATCCGACAATCCGCGCTTGAATGGTGAAGATCGAGCCAGACACAATTCTCGAAACCATTTAGCGAATTTGGAAGACGCGAATTCTGTAAAACAATTACAGTCGAGTATAAGATGATGGTGATAATACGATGAGGCTCCTTGTGCCGCTTGAATATCTTTTAGTCCAGCGGCTCCGCACGTCTGACATGCACGTCGTAGTACAGGCCTGTAACAATTGCCTCGGACTTTCGGGTACGCTACCCGAGAATGTAAGGGCACCCGTGAGTATTCCGCAGTCTATCCCCCAGTCACATCTATATATTTGTCTCCGCGAACCCTTTGTGGTAAGGGAGGAGAAAGTTTTGGATGATTTAGTGCCTCCTTCAATTTCACCAGTATGTTAACATCAATACTCCCACCCAAGCTCCTTTTAGGAGTAGCCGCGGTTGTATTGGCGCTGTTCATAATCCGCAAGAAGTTCGACCGACATCCAAGACTGCCTCTCCCGCCTGGACCAAAGCCATGGCCGATACTTGGAAATATTACAGACATGCCCCCCGACGGCCAAGGAGAATGGAGGCATTGGCTCAAGCATAAAGAGGTATATGGTCCTATCAGCTCTGTCACTGCCCTGGGCCAGACCATCATCATCCTTCACGACAAGCAAGCAGCTTTGGAACTCATGGAGAAGCGAGCGACGACTCATTCTGGAAGACCGACCGCAACTTTCGCAATGGAAATGTGAGATCAACCTTCAAATATCATTCGCAGACTTGAGCGATAGCTGATAGTCTGGCCTGACAGGTGCGGCCTTGACAAAGTCCTAGCCATTCGGCAGCCTAGCCCGACACTGAACCTATACCGGAAGCTCGCGATCTCACAACTAGGCTCTCAGCCCGCTCTGATTAAGTTTGCCGCCCTGCAGGAATTGGAAACTGGAAAGTTTCTAGCTCGCCTGCTTAGCAATTCTGGTGCTAAACTCGAGGGCGACATCAAAAGGCAGGTAACGGGACTCTCCATCACTGGCATATCTCCTTGTTCGGTATCTCATGCCCGCATCAGTGTGGACTGACGCCGCTCATAGTATAATCGGGTCGATGCTGCTGAAGATGATCTATGGATACCGTATGGAGACAACAAGACCTGACCCCCTTGTCGAAATCAATAATCGCTTGGTAGACATCTTCGCATCCACAACCCTGCCGGGGACATGGCTCGTCGACATAATTCCATGGTTGAAGTACCTTCCAGACTGGGTACCTGGGACTGGGTTCAAATCGGCGGCACGTAGGGCACGCCTGGTGGTAAAGACATCTGCTGAAGTTCCTTTCCGATTTGCAAAAGAGCGCGCAGCAGAAATGGAATGCCGTACGACTCAGTCAGAACCATTCATGGTGGGCGAGCTTCTGCGCACAAGGCAAGACGACAAGAGCATAAGTGACGAGGATATTCAATGGGCAGTGGCGTCTCTCTACGGAGCCGGTATCGACACAACCGGTTCAACACTTCGGGCATTCTTCCTAGCCATGTCAATATTCCCGGGCGTACAGAAGAGGGCACAGAAAGAGATCGACGAGGTAGTGGGACGGTCAAGGCTCCCCCGACACGAAGACCGCGCCAATCTCCCGTATGTCAACGCCGTGGTCAAAGAGTCACTCCGCTGGCTACCCTCGGTGCCGTTAAGTGTCCCCCACGCCACACAGGCAGATGACGAGCTGCGCGGTTTCCGCATCCCCAAGGGTGCAATACTCATGCCTTCCACGTGGTGGTTCACGCGCGACCCCGCCGTATACCACGACCCGGAAACATTCATGCCAGAGAGATACCTCGCCCCCGTGGACGAGCCGGACCCGGCCGGTTTCGTGTTTGGATTTGGCCGTCGGATCTGTCCTGGGCGGCGTCTCGCTGAATCCACGGTATTTTTGGCGGTGGCAAAAGTTCTCGCAACTTTTGAGATAGGCAAGGCGCGTGATTTTCAGGGCCGGGAGATAGAGCCTGAGGTTGGTATTGGCGCTGGTGCGGTTGCCGGTCCTCTTCCATTTTCCGTTACTATCACGCCGCGGGACGAGACTGCTGTACAGCTTGCCCGCTTAGATGAGACGGAAAGTCCTGTCGGAGAAGGTGACGCGAAGTATCTCGATCAGAACATTACGCAATTCATCAATTGGGGACGAGCCCGGCTCTAGAAAAAGGGGGAACTCGATGCAGCCCGACTATCTTGGGGGACAAAAACGAAAACGACAAGAGGGCAAAAATGAAAATCAAATCCTGGGATAGTCAAGATTGAATCAGCAGAGTCATGAAAGACCATTTACATATGTGACTACCGAACAAACTGCTCCATACTCTAGAATGGATCTAATGTAATCGTCTAAATCGATGTGTATTTGTAGTAATATGCATATTTGTTCTCACACCTTACATATACAACTATAAATATTCAATTACCATGACAGTGGTCCTGACCTGATGCCATTACTCCGATCCTAACCACTCTACCCCTGGCGGGATCTTGAAGCCCGACGTCCTAAGTCTCTGAAAGACACCACGAGGGTCATACTTGGCCGATGCAGCCTGCAGACTGGCAATATTCTCAGGCCCGACCGAGCCAAGCGGGTCCTGGTCAAGAGAGGCATAGTTAAGATAGTGCCATCCCCAACCGACGCCAAGCTCATCCGCATACGCAGCGACGGAGTCGGTCCAGTTCTTCATGATAGGCGCGGCGTTGGCCTCATTCTCAGCACCGTTGACCGCCAGCGTCGCGAGGAACATGATTCCATCACCGCCGTCCATCCAGTAATCCAGCCCCATGACATTACCGCCCTTCTCAACACCGTGCCGCGCAATGATGTTGTTGAGCGGCTGGAACATGCACAGCGTGTTGAAGCCGCTATCAGGTGTCATGGTGGCATTTAGCTGGGCAACGGCGTAATCATGCGCCGCCACCGCATACTTCATCACGCGCGCGTCGTTCTGGAACCCGAGCGTGCGCCAGTCGTTGCGGAATCCGGCCGGCTGGCCCGCGCCCAGCTCGTTGGTGATGACGGTCAGGTCGGCGCGCCGCATCGTGTTGGAGGTGATGCCGCTGACGTTGAGGTACACCTCGGCCGCGGGCGGGTTCTCGATCCCCAGTGTGTTCTCCAGCGCCGCGTTGAGGACCATGCCGCCGAGGGCGGGCAGATACGCCCAGTACAGGATGGAACTGGTGTTGCGGTCGCCCGCCGCGGCCTCGGTGAACTGCACCATGGCGTCAATAAGCGCATCACCGGCGCTGAGGTCGTAGATGAGGATGCCACCCCAGATGGCCGGGTCCGTGGCGTTGGGGAACTCGATGGCGTACATATCGAAGCGGGTCACGACGCCCAGGTTGCCCGAGCCGCCCTTGAGCGCGCGGAACAGGTCCGCGTTCTCGTCCGCGTTGGCGTTGACTACGCACCCGTCGGCGAGGACCACCTCAAAGTTGGCCACCGTGTCGCAGGCCATGCCGTGCGAGGCCGCGTAGAAGCTGTTGCCGCCGCCGCTTAGGAACCCGCCCACTCCTACCGTGCCGGCGCGCCCGCCCGCGACTGTCACGCCCTGGGGCGAGAGGGTATCGTAGACCTCTTGCCAGTGGCTTCCGGGTTGCACCGAAGCAATCTTGGTGGCGGCATCGTACGTGGTCGTGTTGAGGTCTACTCGGCGGCGAGAGAGTCAGTGATCGTCATTATCGAGTCGTGAGACTCGATCATCTCAGCTATATGCTCCTCCTGAATCATGGATCCACGATTCAACATGAAGGGAGATGGTCCACTCGGTGTGCCCAAAGGTTTCTCGGGTTAACTTACAGCCCAAATCGATGGTCACGCCCTCGGCCACGCTGTTGGACAAGGCGAAGAAGCCATGACCGCCACCACGGATTCCAAAGGGGCAGTCATTTGAAGCTAGGGTTTTGACAATGCGAGAGACGTCCTTTGCCGACTGCGGCTGAGCTACACACCAAGGGTCCAATGCCGCGCTCAAAGACCAGTACGTCGACATGCGGTCCGAATATAGTGTCGTATCAGGGTAGTAGATCTTGGCCTGCAGGCCTCGCTGCGAGGCAAGTGCCGAGCACTATACACGTGGTGGTGGCATTAGTTGGGTAGTCTGTGCGAAATTCTTGGTGGCTGTGGTGGTGTGAATGTAAAGTCAAAATTGTAGAAAGCTGCAGCTTAGCAGCATAACAATGGAAAAGCAGGCGTATTGCGAGGCAAACTCGAATATGACGAATGAGTACTTACACATGTCTCCGCTGGCGACGTGGCACAGACTGGTGACGCCAGCGACGCCAGAGTCAGGGCACCACACACAGCCATTGCCGCCGTCCTCCTCGTGCGGCGACCCACGGCATCAAACTGTATCGAAGTCATTATCCTGTGAGAACGAGTGTAGTCGCGAACAACGAGTGACTGAGGGCCAGAGGGAATGGCTCGGTACCTCTGGATATCGCCTCTTGGACGTCCAACGGGCCAGAAGGGCAGGTTCGCTTAGTTATGTGTTGTCAACCTCAAACTTAGGTGGATGGACCCAGCCGGAGGGAATACCTTAAAATCGTTAGCCTGGCTGGAGTTGCTCCCGTAGTCTGTCCTACCGAAGAGCCCTGAGGGTGTTTAGAGGAGGAGAATCTGTGTAACCCACATAGTCCGGCATGTCTGCCCGGGATGAGAGTCCATCGCTTGCCGAGGGACAAGCCACCGGGCTGCTTGAATAGGATGTGGTCTGTTCCGAGTCATTTGTTCTACAAAGCCGTGCTTTTGTGACAATGCATGATTAGACCGTGCAGGGGGTCAAGTGACCGCGAAATGAGCACATCATAGGCTTCCGGTCCGCTGCTACTCTTCAAAACCATATCAACAATGCCACTGGCTTGCTCTGAATCAACGAGACTGTCTCGACAGAGGTGCGACTGATCAAAAGCTCGGCATAGCAGAAGCAAGACCCAGCAGTTCGAGCAATAATTCAAGCATTATCAACAAGTGAGGGTTGCCCGTTGTCGATGCTGCTGGAGCTAGTCCCGCTAAGAAGAGTAGTCTCTTGGTTTTGGTTACCCCAGCCCATGATTAGGGGAGATTGGCCGGCTGTCCCTGTCCTGAGATCCAGACCCAATTAGAGGAAGGCTCAGAGACCAAGGGACATGTTTTACTCAAACCTTGTTTCCCTTAGCTTCCATTGCCCGCCCCGCTCCGCGCGCCATCCCAAAAGCCGCCACAGACTTTCAGTTGAAATGGTCGGATCCTCAGCACGTGTCGAACGGCTCTGCCGCTGTTAGGCTTCCATCCCAAATGACCTCAGAGTTTAAGGTACGCATGCAGACGACACTCAACCCCTATCGGCAAGATACTGCCTGAGTAGCTTGCCGCGCATAAGACGAGAACGCGACAAACCCCGGCCAAGCGTCGTCTAATTAACCTAATGGGTCGCCCCTCCCAGCGGTCCCGCAGGCGAGGCAACGATGTGGATTCCGGCCTTTGATCTTCGATCCCGCGTCCCCACCAGCGGACGAGCCCTGCCACATCGAGGTCGATGTGCCGGTGAACCGCAGCCCCACGACGATCCAGCCAGGCACAGGAGAGCGATGGTGAGGAACTACATGCCTCCAAGGCTTCATGCGTATCAGAAAATCGCGCCCTCGGAGTTTCTCTATCCCATACCCAGCCAGGCGGTTTCCGGCCAAGTTTTCTAGAACGAGCCTAGAAGCGCGGCGTGGCTGCAGCTTGGGTCATCGGAAACGGCCACGACTGAAACCTTATTATGTAGGTGTCCACCATGGCGTACCTGGATCTTGAACGAAGATCCCCACTAATTCCTGGGCCCAGACTTATCGCTTTATTTTTCCGGCCTGGAGCCTCTCTCGTTATCGCTAGCCACAGCTCGCCGTAGACTGAAGTAGGCAGCTGATCAGGGTATTCCCACTCTCTTTGACACAAATTCGATCCTATGCCTGCATAGATACAAGGCGGTCAAGATCTAGAAGGGGGACTTGATCATGATGAGAAGGTTTCGCAGTGCCGATCCCATCTCATGAGACGACAAGGAGTCTGTAGCGACGGAACCTCTTCTCCGAGATGAACGCACGTCACAGCTTCTCAAAGTAAGAGAAGCCCACATGTCGCGGCCTGGACTGCCCGAATGTGTACGTATCTCGTGTGAACTGTCGTCTGTCAGATGTGATCTGGTTTCAGGATCCAGGGACCAAGGGACTTGAATAAGTCTCCCGTATGCATCCCAGTTCTTCCATCTATCAAGTCGTGCGAACAGACTAGGGCTGACCGAGATTTAAGGTTTATTCGTGCGAGTGTTACCGACTCTACCGAGACAATCCCTTGGCCAGGTCCGCCACCAGGCGAGCGCTCCCCTCCACCCCACCCTCATCACCTTAAAGCTGCACGGCGACGTGAGTGATCCTCGCATGGAAGCGATGTTGCCCTATGATGCGTGCCAGTCGTAGACCATGTGTGATAAAGGGAACGGGTGGACCCTGCCTAGCCCGTCAGGAGAGATTCTTGATCCATGGTCACCCGTTGTGTTCCTGCAAAAGTGCCTCGTCGTCCTCCTGAGACGTGCAACGGTTCACAAGCATCCAAGTCTTAAGCGCGCGTGTCAGCTCCCTTGCAACGGGCACCCAGCCTTTGCTGCAACTTTGCCATGCTCCAGTCCTCGGCATAGCCTTTCCACGCTCCGTCATTGATCAACAAAAAGGGGCTGAGCCTGCAGCTCCACAATACTCTTTTCTCCGGCTCACCTGCTGCGCCTTTCTCTCATTTAGCTGGCCCTGTCGATATCGATTCCGTGCTCATTTCTTGTGTGCCCGGTTTACACTCCTTCACCACTGTCTTTGCTGCGTAGGGCTTTGACCTCCGGCCTGTCGGAAACCAAGATCTCGAGATCGTCGCCATGTCTGTCGTTGACGGGGTGCTGGTCCTCGTACCGCCACCGCCGGGCTATGTCGTCAACTTTGATAATCCTCAGCGGCAAGCTGATGTTCCTACATACTGGCTTGCTGGAATCGGCCTTATTTTCGCAATGCTCTTTACCGCCCAGAGGGTATATGTGAAGTCCGTTGTCGTGAGAAGATTCCAACTTGATGATTGTACGTACCTGTGACTGATATTTGGAGTTGGTGACTTATTTCCTTGTTGCTGACATGTTATGTGGATAGTGCTCCTCTTCTTGGCCTGGGTAAGCGTCTTCAAGTGCGACTCCCATAGGAGACTTGCGGCTTACAAGAACAGGTCACATCGATAGCAACTCAGTTCTTAGTCTTGTGTAAGCATTCACCTTGATTATATTATGTGCATAGTATCTGATATGTGTGTCGACTATAGATATGTTCGCTTCAGGTATAGGAGGAGTACATGCCTGGGAAATACCGCTTGTGAAATTCAACCGATACCTGCTTGTAAGCCCATTATCGCGCCATGGCCGCGATGCACGAGCGACTGGCCGAGGACAGATCCACTGATAAAATTGAACCTCAGGTCGTGTATATCGCAGCTTGGATCTATATTCTCAGTGGCAGTTTCGCCAAGGTAGCTCTGCTGGTATTCTATCTGCGGCTATCGCCACAACGATGGTTCCGGTACTCAATATTTGCCACTCTTGCCCTCATCGTGGGTTATACCACAGGGATATTCTTCAGCCTGATTTTCGCGTGCGACCCTATCGAGCGGAGCTTCGACATCACCATCACGACCGGCTCGTGCATCAACTCGGCGGCGCTTTACATCGCGACTGCGGCTGCGAACATCATCTCTGACGTGATCCTTTTCATACTTCCCATCCCAATGGTGGTGAAATTGCAGGTTCCGCTCAAGCAGAAGATCGGACTCATGTTTATTTTTGGTGTTGGTTCTATGTGAGTCAATTTTTTCGATGATGACGCTGAAAAGGGTTTTCAATACTGACGGTCGACAGAACCATCGTAACTTCGATTCTAAGAGCAGCTGTTCTTCCATCACTACTAACTTCTACCGATCCCACGTGGGACGTATCTTACGCTAGCTTGCTGATGTATGTCAAGTCATCCCTCGAACCAAGCCCACCAAACTAATCATTGCGCAGCGTCGTCGAAGCGAACCTGATCATAGTCTGCGGCATGCTCCCAACTCTCCGAAAATTCATTCTTTCCGTCGCACCGAGGCTCATCGACGGAAGCACTTACGGACGCAGCAAAGGAGGCATGGCCTCAAAGACCTTGGGCCGGTCCGGGCTCGTCACATACGGCTCAACGCCCTCCAAGGGTCTGTCCCGCCACCACGATGGTTATGCCAAGTTTGGTTATGGGAGCGACGACTACGCGATGGAACCTATTTCTGTGCCCGGTGCGCGAGGTGGGGCGATGGACGGTCTGAAAAAGAGCGAGGTCACGGCGACGGTGGTGGCCGGGAGTCGTGTCAGCGACTGGGACTATGACGGGAGGCAGCTGGACACGCCCAGAAGTACCGAGAGTCAATTACCGATTATGGGTGGGAAGATCCAGGGAATCCGGACTACTACCAAGATCGAGGTGTCCTATGAGGGCGAGGCGCCTGGCAGGGCTGTCTAGGCGTCGCGCACGGGTATTTCAATTTTTGTTTAAAAGCTTCCTACATCTTCGAAGAAAGCAGTCCCAAAAGATAGCGAAATGGCTGCTGATGTACATATTCGTCTTTGGAAGAAATGGCAGCCTCAGTTAACGGCCACCAAAATATCTTATCTCAATCCCGCCAACGCATATCTGGGTCTGGTAATTAGCGTACTCGTAGCTTTAGAGCCGTCCATGGAAAACTGACCAAGCCTAAATAGCGTCAATTCAAGCTCCGTACACTAAGACCGTGCTGTAAATCGCAGTCTCCAGCTGACTTACCTATCTGTACTCTATTATCACTAACTCCACTCGAGGTTACACGATCCAAGATCCATCCGTTGGGCCAGGTCTGTTGTTAGGAGCTAGAATGAGTCTTGAAACACTCGAACTGGAACAAACGGGTGAAAAGCCGATTTAAATATTTTTTTTCTTCAACCAACAAAGTGTCTCAACTTTCTTTGTACAATAGCATCAACACATTCTGTGCTTCCAACAGTCCACTTTCATCTCACAAAAGCATTGTTCAATGACACTCGACTCGTGCATGTATGGGAGTGATGAGCCGCTATCCTGGCTCGGACTGAGACGCCTCTTTTTTCCGAGTTCCGTCACTGGGCTGCAGCCTGACTCTGAGCCTCGTCCACTATTCCTCGGCGAGTACAGATGGGTTTTTGCGATTGATGCCGACTCAAAAGAGATCAGAGCACTCGACGCCCGAGACCTGGAGCGTAAATGCCCTCTCGACAACGGCAGACATGATGTCACGGCGGCAAGTACAGATCAAGGCCTTCGCACATTTTCACTTCCAGCAGAATTGTTATGGTCGATCATTAAGTACATGGATATTCCTACCCTCACCACTTTCCGTCGCGTGTCCAAACATGCCATGAGTCTGGTTGACGAAACCCTTGAGTACAA
This sequence comes from Diaporthe sp. HANT25, assembly GCA_013435955.1. Taxonomy (NCBI): domain Eukaryota; kingdom Fungi; phylum Ascomycota; class Sordariomycetes; order Diaporthales; family Diaporthaceae; genus Diaporthe; species Diaporthe sp. HANT25. The sequence continues at coordinate 1,529,909 of JACBFG010000014.1, read as the reverse complement.
GCACATCATGAAGCATGCACCGCAGATGTAAGTGCACGACAACCTGATCCCCTTCCCATGGGTAACTTGTAAACTAACATGTTTACATTAGTATCCGAGGCGCCCTGACCCTCGAAGCGAATAGCTTCAGGGTCAACGACGCCTACATCACGCTCTCGGACGACACCTGCGCGACCTTCAACAAACGCAGAGGGTACATCTACCTGATCACCTGCGAGCGCGTCTGCTCAAAGTGCCTCATCGATGAGCCCAGGTGGAAGCCACGAGTAGACATAGACAAGGACTGGGACAGGTACGGGGAGCCGTGGTACCCCGATCCCCAGCGGGTGCCATCCGTGGTCGGCAGACCAGGCACATACGGGACGCCTGGAGGCTACCCAGCCCCCGGGGTGGGATATCGGGCTTTCCCTTCCGAGTGGGTTCGCAAGCGCTTTTCATCTCGTTTATGGGATGCAAAGCACTGCGGTGATGAGCAACCTTACTACAGGGTTCCGGCCTACTTCCGTACTGGCTGGCACGCCTCGGCGTGTTTTGTTTCTGTCAGCGTTCCGCTTGTGGACCGCACGAACTCTGAACCGGCGAGGAAGAAAATTGGTCTAAGTGATGGTCACAAGGCTGCAGACCATGACGGGAGGTAGCCTGGGTGCCACAAGGACAGGTTCTGAAAGATAGGACATTTCCACATCTGGAAGATGGGCCACATCATGTACTGTCACTGTCATATCTTTTTGAAGCCATGGCTCGTCTAGTACAACTGTATTTCTAGATATATATGAGGACGTCTCAGAATCACCAGCAACGAAAGCAACCTGAAGTCGTGGCAGAACCATCTTTACTCGAATCAGCCAGCGTGATGTTCCAAGGCTGCGGCCCTAGGATCACTCAAGAACGACATCCCTATTGTCGGCTATGCAATGCCCGTTGATTCTGAAGTCATCTATTACTGGCTTGAGCCGAGTCTAGCTCAACCAGATCCATTGCTTCCTAAGAAAAATCAGTTGATCAAAGTCCGTCATCCTCTTCGAGACCCCTTGAAGCATTTCGCTGTCCTTGGTAGGATCAACCGCTGGACCCCTGACCACCTCTCTGGTCGTGTCCCTCGCTGCCTCCCTGGCTGTACCCTTGGTCATGGCCCTGACTTGATCCCTCGCCAAGGTCATCCAAATCGAGTTCCTGTGGCATCGCACTAACAGCCATCCCTGGATCCAAGTGTACCCCAGAGGCTCCAAGATCACGGCCTCCCTGCCCAGCAGACCATCCTGTTCCAGCACCGGCAATCAGCGCATATTGCTCTCCTGGCATTGGAGTGCCAGTGCGGTCATCCGAGAGCCTCCGTCGTCGCTGATCATCGGCGCTCTGTTCGGACTCGCGTAACGTCGTCGCGTGTTGGCCCGCGTTGGTGTACAGCTCTTGCGACAACTCGCGTGATATTCCCTTGCATTCTTCGCAAAGAAGCCACTTTGCCCTCCGAAGTGGACCGGGCTTTTCAGTGCTCATAGATCCACATCCACCAAATCCTAAGTCGTCATCCTCGGCAATTTCGCATAGAACCTGCTCTCGATGGCCCTTGAAATCGACGATGTTCCGGCAGGGGGGGTTGGTGCACTTCAAGTCGCTGATCTCGTACCAACACATTGCTGATGCGGTCCGGTGAGGATTCTGCGAATTCAGAGATTGGTTTGCGATTCAAGTGTGTACAGTCGTCGATCAAGCTGGGTTGTTCTCGGATCTGTGTCTGGAGTGGTCTATGGGATGCTGCTCAGAGTGCTCAACGTTGGGGTTGTTCGAAGTGATGTTGATGGGAAAAGAAGAAACAACTTCGGGAGAACTCCTGGCCAGATTTATGGCTGGGAAAAACCAGAGGATACCGATGAATCACATCGAGGGAAGTGCGACCGACTGACAACTTGGGTTGCTACACGCTGAAAACCATCTGTATGAGGAAGTTACGCCGTTCTGTGGCCATGTCATCGTTCCTCATCTATGCTCCGATGTGTCAAGTCTTTCTATGATCTCGTGTTTGAGATCTTCCTTTGACCATTTGTACTGGGATGGCAAATCACGAGAAAGGTGAGTTATTAACTGGGGATGATGGCCAGAACAGTAGATGTTCCAGTTTGCATGAGCTTTGTGCAAGTTGGAACGCTGCCGTAGCGAGTATCAACATCGACCGTAGAAGGAATGCAACAAGAGCACTTGGAGTTCGGACTGTGAGATATCGGTTGAATAGAATGATGCTTACGTGGATGCAATGGCCAGAGATGCTCATCGTACGTCTTGACAGCAGATGCCAGGTGAGCAAATGACGAGCGACCTCGAAGCCTCCAACGAGGATATTCCGCATCAAGGAAAATCATCTCGAATAAACTTGAGAGAAGGAACCTGGGAGAGAGACCTTCCGTCTTCAAGAACTCGATACGTTAGCGGGCATTGAGGATCAGTGAGCGGTGGAGTTGCTTATGAACGTGAGCAGTCGAGTTGAGCCCTGGAAAGTGCTCTGAACTTTAGGAGTGGGTCAGTAACCCAGCATGAGGACTTGCGGGGTGGAACCTCGAACGGCAGTACAAAACACTGCCCTGTTCTTTGAGGCACGAGAACCATTACAACAGCGCCGCCACACATCAGCAGTATCTGTGATTCGATGTCTCAGTCCTGGCTCTAGAAGGTCAATTCTGATAGAAACAAGCAACATTATGGTAGTCGCAACTTCTCTACTGCTGTAAAACGTGCCTCGGCATCAACCTGTCGTGCGTCAATGTTTAGTCGTGTAAATCGGAGGTTTTCCGACGGCCTGGTCGAATCTGAAAGAGGCTAAGGGGCCCAAGCAGCCAATCCGATGTAATACAATTGCGATGAGACATCAAAACAGGCACTTGGGCGCCATTCACGGTGGGTTGCTGACCATTAGAGGGGCCGTGACTGGGTTCGTCCGTGCTCTCATCAGAGATCCATGCAAGGCCTGCACGGGACGGACCCGCTGAACAAGCTTCTCCCTGGGGCAGGGATCCAGCTTTGAGGGCCTCAGATTGGCTTTAGATTGGGCAGATTTGGGTCGAGCCCGCGTCATCCTCGGCGCATTCTGCCCCTCACGCTGTGCTCGCTACCACTGGTGATGCTGATGCTGCTGCTGCTGATGCTGTGCTGCTCTTGGTGTTATTCCCGTGCAGGGCGGGGTGCTGCTTCTTCCCTGCAGGCTGCAGGTCGCAGGTTGCGGCTGCTGCATGTGGATGCGTGACTGCCATGCATCTATAAACCCCCAGCTCCTTCCCAGTGTCAGCGCCCGACTTCGGCTGGTATAACTTCCTCTTCTGACAAGAGTGGCTCCCATATCTCACGGTCACCATCCTGATCACGATCGCTTCTTTTCTATTCCTACCGCGAACCCTCTTGATCATACGAGCGCAGAGTCACCTCTGTCAGCTGTTGTCCAACAGGTGCACAGCTACCCCGCCCTTGGCACGAGCTCCCGACAGCTTGACAGCGGCGTCACCCGTTTCCCTAAAATCACCGACTCAACACCAGGTTTGAGGTGGAACTGGAGGTGGAACCAATTTTGTGTTGCGCTCAATCGCGTTCTCACAATCGCAGTTGACGGATGTGAGACAGACTGAGAAGCGACACACGCGGAAATAAATCCCGCAGTACATAATGCCCTCGTCCTCTACCGTCCGCCTGCCCGACGGCCAGACATTCACCGTCCAACCCGTTTTCGCCGGCCTATTCTTCAAGAGCCATGAGCTCAACAAGAATCACCAGTCTCCGTTTCCAATAGGGTGGACCATTGTCATCCACACCGAGGACGATGGCAGGCAAAGCGATGACGATGCCATGGTGGTCGACCGCGCCGACAGGAAAGAGAACGGCGTCGCCCGCCGATCCCACATCCACTCCTTCGCCAAGCCAACCCTGCAGAACGACAGCCTCTATATCTCCTCTATATCGAATCCCTCCTCCGCCGACTTCAAGCCCGCTGCCTCGCCCACCCGCCAGATCGCAATGATCCTCTGGATCACCCTCTACTGGTACTTTCACCAACCCGCGCCGTCCAAGACCCTGCCTCCCAGCGAGAATTCGAAATACACTGCTGCCGAGGGGAGACCAAAGGGAGACTGGCGCATAAACATAAAAAGAGACGGAGTGCTGAGAGGGCGCAACCTGATCCCTAAGCTCGAGAGAATGGGCCTGATTGCGACGCTGGACTCGGCTGTGGGATCCTCCATGGACGACACCAGCCAAGAGTGGGCCAACATGTTCGTGTCCCAGAAGATGTTCTGGCAGATCCCGGGACGCCTGTTCCTCTTCACCCTCCAGCCCGCAACCAAACCCACAAGCTCCCATCCCGGATCGCCAATCTCCTCCAGGCCGACCAGCCCCGTCTGGAACGAGAGCACGACGAATCCAAATCAGCCAAAGTCCCCCACCTTCCACCTCAATTCCGACCTTCCAGGAGCGCCACCACCACAGACTGTGGCCACTGTTCCCAGCTTTCCTATCGGCCCATTCTTCTCCTCCTCCCACTTGCCTACATACTACCCACCTGGGCCCCTTCACTTCACATTCAGCAATAATATCCGCCACCCCGTTCGCCCCAAGCCTCCACGCATGGGTGAGGTCTTCTACACGCGCTTCGTCCCAAGTGTTGGGAAGTACCTATCCTTCCGCGTCGCCTCTTCCTCGCCCAAGCCGGTTCCCTACCTAGGTCCCGTTTCCTCCCCGCCCAAGGAGGAACACCACCTCAGAACCCTCTGCGACATTGTCTTGGTTCAGATGTGGCTGTCGAACCCGCGCGTAGCAAAGTTCTGGGGCGGATACGTGCCCAATTTCCTGACCAACGCGCTCGCCAGCAGGCATAGCTTCCCGGCCATCGGAATGTGGGATGGCGTGCCTTTCGGCTACTTTGAGATTTACTGGGTGAAGGAGGACGTTCTGGGGCGGCACATCGATGCCGACGACTGGGATCGAGGGCTGCATGTGTTTATCGGTGAGGAATGGGCGCGTGGTATAGTCCAGTCATGGCTGAGCGCCCTAGTCCACTGGATATTCTGTGCCGACTACAGGACCCAGAGCGTGTGCATCGAGCCAAGAGTTGACAATGAGAGGTGAGTTTTCATGGCACTGCTGCGACAACACGGTCACTGGGAAACTGACTTGACCTTTGCAGATTCATACAACATCTTCAGACCGGTGGCTTCATCAAAGAGAAGGAAGTGACCTTTCCCCATAAACAGTCATGGTTTGGACGGTTGAAAAGGGAGAATTGGGAGGGGCCATCGTTGTAGAGCGGCCGACAGCTCTAGATGAAATTGGGATTGAAAAGTTGATGAGATGATTTGAAAAGGATCTAGACGACGAGCCACGACGGAAACGAACAAGAGATGAAAAAGCCTTGACCTACTGAATATTACCCCTCGGCATATCTGGCATCATTCGAGTCGATATCGGGTCAACGGCTCAATCACTGGCCAGATTAAATGAAACGACCACCCTACTCATACTCTTAGTGTTGGGTCCCGAGATGCAGTGCGACATGCTCGTCCAATCTCTCTCAAGGCCGTCCTCGTCATTCTACTGCAGAATTCAGGCTCACGGCCCATAGTAGTTGCTGATGCCACCGGGGAGCAGGAGCTGGACTTTGCGCCCCTCTGCCTCAGACATCTGGAAGGAAATGATCGTCTCTCCAGTGTTCACATGCATGGCCCCTATATGCAGTGTTGCATACTCAGCCGTGCCAATACCTACCCTCTTCGTCTTGGCAGCAATCCTACAGGTACACCAGCACAGTCCACGGGCGGGGACATTTATAAATAAGACGAGAGTGCAGGAAGCTGTGCAACAGCAGTCTCCTGATGGACGATCAGTTTATGTAAGACACAGCGAGCCGTACTTCCCCTGTTGCTGTTCTTCCACTGCAAGACACAACTTCCACAGCTCAGATGCCTAGTTGTCCCCCGCGATTTGCTTAATTCATTCCTCTTTTCCAATTGCCTCGCCACGTCGCGGTGCGTTCGTTGCCATTTCGATTAGCAATGGCCATTCCCCCAGAAGTTCAGGCGTACCTCAATGGGCCTGCCTGTCCTGCTCCCGAAGGAGAGACCTCGAACTTGGACAACCCTTCCAATAGCAACGGCGCGGCTTTGTTCGTGGGCATCTTATGTGTCATTCTCATAGCAGCTGCTACTTTCTGTCGAGCATACTCCCGCATCTGCATTGTCAAACACCTTCACATAGAGGACTGTAGGTCTATCTTGTCAAGACGTGCGTGTCCGTTGCTGTACTCATACGTTGCTTCTTCTCAGACCTCGGAATCGGCGCAATAGTATGTATTTTGAGATCTCGCCCCGTTTCGTGTCCGTTCCCTGACGCCGATCAGATACCATTTGCTGGACTGGCGTGGTGCTATTTCTACTACGCACACGAGGCCGGATTTTTCGTGCAACAGTGGAATTTGCCTGGGTCTATCATGATTGTTGTGGCTCTCGTACGTTTACGAACCTCTCATGTTCTCCGTCCCACCATTGGCAGGCCTTTGTCCAATTCACTTCTCTTCTAGCAATCAGTCGTGGTCTCGACATGTTTTGGTGTCCTGATGACACTTCTGAAAACGGCAATCCTCCTAGAGTGGATTCGAATATTTGTCCCTCACCGCGCATGTAATGTCTTTTATTGGATCAGCGTCACCCTGATGTTGATAAATGGCGGCTTTTACGTTGGTTCAATCATTGCTACTCTCGGCGCCTGTCGACCATTTGAGAAACTCTGGCATTTCTGGGTACCAGGCACATGCAACGATCAAACGTTTGCTCGTAATGTCATGAGCGCCGTCTTCAACCTTGTTATGGACACATTTGTTCTGATTTTGCCACAAAGATTTATATGGACTCTACAGATGACACCAAGACGCAGGGTGGAAGTTTCCATAGTGTTTTCCGTTGGGCTACTGTACGTTTGTCCCTGCCTGCCCTCTGTGGCCCTTGTCCACGAGATGATAAGCGATACTGATGTTCTGTCGACTCCAGCGTCGTTGCGATGGCCGTTGGCCGTCTATACACAAGCGTAACAATGGACTATGAGGATGTCACCGCCAGTCCAGTGAACACCACGTACAAACTCTCCCAGACCTTTCTCTGGGTGATGTCGGAAGTAACCTGTACATTCCTCGTATTCTGCGTGCCAGCCTTACCCAAGCTGTTCTCGGATCAAGGTATCATCTCTCGAATCACGGCATCGTGGCGTTTCTGGACTCCTTTGCCCCGACAATCTTCATCGGAGAGACAGAATAGAATCTTCTTGCCGCGAAACAGTGGAAACACCCGTGATGCTCCGCGCGAAACCGAACCTCAAGATAGGGGAGACACGACAAAAAACGCGGTTTTTGAGCTTAACCTGGTCAAGCAACCGGCCGTGGAGCATTTCGCGCAAGGGATCGGGTCACGCGCACCGCACATTGTGTAGACCGTTGAGATCGACAGTCGGGAAGATGATGATTCAGAACAGTTGTTCAGAGACGCGGGCGCCCCTAGAATATATCAAAGGTGCTACGCGTCTGCGTCAGCAACCAGCAATGCTCCGGTCAGTATCCAGTCTAGTCACTCCAAAGCTACAAGAAATGCCAAGAACCTTTGGAGGGGCGTCCTCCCCGCTAGCAATATCACTGTCCTTTTAGAGACTCGACTAATGCGCCAAATCCAATAGCAGGCAGAGCCATACTGCAAGTGGCGGAAAACCTGTTGCGTATGTGTATACTATTCGTTCCAGTGCGAGTCTGTATGGTGAGGCTTCCTCCGGGACGGCGGTGATGTTTCCGGGCACGGTCGTGCGAGTGGGGGTGTGAGACGCCACGATGGACGGACTAATAGACCAACGTTACGAGCTGGAAAACCTACTTGCTACTGTGAGTGTGGGGAGACGCGACATTGGAAAAGGTGCGCTCGACCGAACACGACCGGGAGCAGCATCCGACATGAGACTTGGCAATGTAACTGGATTTGGTTCGGGAACGGAGCTTCACAATCCGCCTCGCCTATCGAAGGCAAATGCCGTGAGAACGCGGGTAAGACATCAGAGAGGCTTACACGATCCTACTCCACGCAAGCCGAAGAGATAAATACCAGCAATGATCCCTTCACCGCATCGCTGTCCCTAAGGTACGCATCGCCGCCACGAACCTAACGCACTAAGCCATGACGAACCTGCTAACCCTCCTCAGCCTGTGGGCCCTAGCCCTCGCGTCCCTCGCCCTGGGCGCGGAGCCCGTGCCTCGCGCGACCTTCACCGAGGTGACCAACTACGGCACCAACCCGACGGGGACACGCATGTGGCTCTACGTGCCCAAGAACCTGGCCGCCAAGCCCGCCGTCGTCGTCGGCATCCACTGGTGCAGCGGCAGCGCCCAGGCCTTCTACCAGGGCAGCCAGTGGGCGCGGTACTCGGAGACGTACGGATTTGTGGTGATCTACCCGCAGACGCCGTATACGCGCGACAACTGCTGGGATGTGGCGAGCAAGATGACGCTCACGCATGGTGGTGGTGGCGCTAGTAATTCTATTGCTAATATGGTGGACTTTGTGGCGACGCAGTATGGTGCGGATAGGAGCCGAGTATTTGCTACGGGGATATCTTCCGGCGCTATGATGACGGTATGTTGACACGGCCGGTTGGGGTGTTTAGGATATCTCATCTTGCTGACAACACACAGAACGTCCTGGCCGCGACATACCCCGATGTCTTCGCAGCGGGCATCGCCTACGCCGGCGTGCCGGCGGGATGCTTCATGAGCGCCGACGACATCCCGGACTTCTGGAACTCGACGTGCTCGACGGGCCAGTCCATCTGGACCCAGCAGCAGTGGACTAACGTCGTGAAGAACATGTACCCGGGCTACACGGGGGCACGGCCCAAGATGCAGATCTACCACGGCAGCGCCGACGAGACGCTCAATGTTCAGAACTACTACGAGACCATCAAGCAGTGGACAGGTGTTTTCGGCTACTCGACTAACGCTGTTTCGACCACGGCTAACTACCCGCGGAGCCCGTACACCAAGTATGTGTTTGGGGATAAGTTTCAGGTGAGTGTGCTGCCTTGTGTTTAATCTCTCCCATGGGGAGGGAGAATGGAATAATTAGCTGACCGTGGCGGTATGCTCGCAGGCGTTCCTGGGTACCGGCGTCTCCCACTCCATTGATGTGTTCCCGGAGGAAGACCTCAAGTGGTTCGGTTTCACGGTAGGACAGATGCATTTTGGAGCATTTAAAATAGATGATCAATTCTGACCGTGGAGACTTTGTGTAGACCCCAGTGAGCCCGACATCAGCACCTGGAACGTCCACGACTACAAGCCGGGCATCTACTACCACCTCCTCGGCCAGCACGACGACTACTGCCGCCGGAGGCTCGGGAACCGCGCCACAATGGGCTCAGTGCGGTGGCAATGGTTGGACAGGGGCGACGGCGGTATGTTGTTTTCCTCTACGAGACGCCCGGAATTGGAGGTGCTTTGCGTTGGAATGCTAACTTTGCTTGCGTAATAGTGTGCGAGTCCTTACACCTGTGTTAAGGTTAATGACTGTGAGTTCAGGGCTGTGTTCTTTGTGCTATTTTGTTCATGCTAATGGCGCCCATAGGGTACTTCCAGTGTCAATAGACGGCAGACGTCGTGAGTCTTACAGTGATGAACGCATATACGGAGAACGGTAGAAGGTGTCAGTCATGGATATCTGCCACCTCCACTTTCTACATACAGACCGCCGGTCTTGTAGGCCAATCAGATCAAGGTTCTAGGACTGGAATCTTTGTCTTTTCGGCTGGGGCAGTTTAGATCAATAATGCCTTTGAAATCCAAAACATCCATGGGCCACCGGAGAGCTGTCGAAAAATTCGACGACGACGACGTTTGTAGCAACTGGCTCAGCATACTCAGAAAATTGTTATATTTGTCATAAAATCACAATATTAGCTGCAATTGCTAACCTGTCAGCTGACTGCCATCCATCGTCAAGAGAAAATTAAGTTCCGTTTGCAAATCTTGATACCACATCAGAAAGACATGGAGCCTTACTGTGGTTCAGATTTTACCAATCCATGTAGGACCGAAACGACTTGTTCATCTCAGCCTGCTTATCCAAGCTCCAGGGCATACAGCCTCTGAGTTGTACGGCATTCTCAGGGACAAGTCCAATCTCATTCGTTCTCGGGTTCTGTGCAAGCAGCCATGCTTGCCCACACTTGCGATGGATAAAGAACAATTGGCCCTGGTCTAGAGACAACTCATCCTGGAAAACGCGACCAAAATCGACCAAAGCGACCGCTACGTCATTCACCGTGTCGCCAGGAGTAATTATGTCAGGAGGACAACTTCTCTTTCCACTGTGACTGACAGCGTCGTGCGTTGAACGCTGCTCGCCTCCATCTGTATCAGACCCGGATTCGGATCCCTTTTCGAGGTCATGGTCATTTCGTTCCTTTTCAAGGCCTGGCCTAGTCCTCACAAGTTCATTGTTGCCAGTTTTCTGAGATGCGTGAACCTGCAAGGAGGGCGTGCGTCTGCACCACCAGAGTATTCTCTTTTTCATTATGCTCACCAAGCCTGGGATTTTTAGTGACGCACAACAGATTACCCCGGTCATGCAACCCGCGGACGAAAGCAGGGACAGGTAGCTCTGCGAGTAGGTAAAGTCAGGCGAGACGGCGTTGCGCAAGGCAGCCATTCGAAACCCGGTGATGACCAAAACACTGAGAATTTGCGACCGGATCAGCACAGTTCACTTCGCAAGATGAGTGGCCATAATTAAGCTCTCATTGTATTTACAATGGTAGGAGTTATTTGAAATTACTCACATGGCGCCTGTATTTACAATCAGGGCAATCCCGAGCCTTCGTTTCAACGGCAAGGTCAGCTGCATTATGACTTTGAGAGGCGACGCGAGAGTCGCAATGTCGAGAAGCAGGCCGGCGGACTCAATTATTATGAATGAGGTGACCTGGTCGCCGCACGTGCCGAGTACTTGTGGGTCCCATTGTGCTGCGAAAGGCTTGCAAATGAGAAACGTTTGAATGACTGAGGCTATCCCGAGAGCTGCACTGAGACCCATGATGCCAATGACGATGGAACGCATCATAAGCCTGGAGGGAGTGGTAAAGATGGTCCATATGAGCAGGCTTGCAGCGACGCGGAGCAAGCCCGTGACCACCGTCCACAGAGCCTCTGAAATGAGAAGAGACTATATGAATTTGTGTCCTTCATGTCAGGGTATGTGTTCATAGTAACAAATGGCAGTGGTCAAGGGAGGACTAAGTATTGGCCATACCTTGGCCGCAATCTCAAGGCGGGATGCCGAGATATTCTTTTGGTGGTTTCCCTGGCCTTCGTCTACAATTGCCCAGGTCGATATGGAGACTAGGATTGTGCTGATCAGGAAGGCCACGAGGACGAGAATATCATCTGCCCCGAATCTCATACCCTGAATATACTTGAACAAATAGCTGGCCAGCAACGTTAGAAGTGCTAGGAATGTCAGAGTCCAATTGACCGTCAGAGTGCATATAGCGAGAGAAGTGTATTCGTGTATCATATTGCTTTCCGGCCACGAAAGGCAAGTGATCCGCTGCAAGTCAAGAAATGTTGAAGAAAATAGGAACCTCTGCAAACTTTGATGCTGAAACTATACAGGCGAAATAGAGAGGAGCCTTCAAGGCTGTGTGAACAGGCATATTTGTGGTCGTCGCCCAAGTGAATAGGTCGGGCACCAGCAGCCGCTAAGCCCGGGGGCCAGGTGCATGCAGCGGTGGCGTGGGCCTTGCATTAGCAAGTGTGATCAGTGAGGCTCTTTCTCAGTATTACTAAAGGCCCGAGCTGCTCACCTGGTCATGTTTAGTAATTCAAAAATCTGTCTGTGGGGAAAAAGATCCTCATGTATTTTCGTTGAAGGGTGGATATATTCTTACCTAGACGACTTGTAGAAACTTCAATGGGAAGGTGTATTTCATCAGGCATGTCATGTGCAGTCACTGAGATAGACAAGCACAATGAGTCACTACAGCACTGATTTTCTGCCTTGGAACGGTAGGCCACTACTTACTGGACAACGGACCGACTTGGGTAACACAGAATGGAAGCCTAGATGAGCCCTCTGGACTACATAGTAAGCGCTAAGCAGTTAAGTAGGAGTTACTACTGTTTCGTACCGTATTTTCGATCGATTTTGATGTATTCTTTAAGTCGCTACTATGGTCAGGCCAGAACAATAAACAGGGGGCCTAGTCGAGTTTCGTTAGAAGCTTTTCACTGTAGGTCACGGGGCCAACGTATCACCCTAATTAGCCCACCCGCTCTGCCTAACTTATTATTCTCGATTTCAACCAGCAAGGCTCAGTTTTGTCTCGTATTATTTCATCACATTCCACATACATCACATTTCAAATACCCCTTGCCGTGTCTAGATCGACGCCGAACAATCGGCACAGCCTCCTTCGTGACTTCTGCGTGCGCTCAATACCAGCGAACACCGCCTTTACGAAATACTCCAATACTCGCCCGGGGGACACTCTGGCTGAAAGTTTAACAATATGGTAGCCATTATGCAAACAGGGCTTCGATCAGGGGACATTTCGTCGGATTTGCCTGCTGATTGCTATCACAACTCCGTCCCGCCCATCACTGCTATCCGCCGAGATCAGATGCCCGAGGATATACGCTCTGCTTTTCTTCCCAAGGATACCATCGTGTTTTGTAAGCGCCAACACAGAACTTCGTCTTTCGGCCGAATGAAATCCAAGAGCCATTCGCTTGTCAACCCAAAGTGTCTGTGGTGCAAGGCAGACAACGTCTGCGCGGGACTGATACTCATGTTCTTCAGTGCCTGGATCTGGCTTGGAGCTGCCTGCACCCAGAATAAAGAGACTTCCGCATCTTGCGTTCTCAGATTCTACCTGTCTGGCCTTTCGGTAATGGCATGGTTCCTGACCATTGTCCTCATCTACATATACTACCGCGCCGATGGATACAGCAGCGTCAGCCTTTGTTGCTCTCAGGGCTTCAAGTTTCACTGTGTCCATACCCTGGCGAGTCTCATTTTCAGCCCGAGTTCCCTCTTCTTATTGCAGCAGCCTATGCTCAATTTACGATCCTTTTTCCGCTACTATAAATTCTTCAACCAAGACTGCGCCGGTGGTTTTCTCGATGGAGAGGTTGACAACTGTGTTCGACAACTTGTATTTGAGGATTTGCCGAGCCTCGCTATACTTATCGGCAACGATTCTTATGCGCTGCTTGGTTTGGAACCATGTCAGGATACGTTTACGGGGCTTGGGTGGGGCTTGTCTTGGCCCAACGTTTTATACCAGAGCTATCGAGATTGGAAGAGGTGGAGGCTGGCTACATTTCTATGCGAACGAATCTGGGCGGAAGACAATGGGCTTTTGCAACACGGTTGCTTGGATGGCCATGAGCATCTCGCGTGCCTCGGGGACCGCGGCGGTCACAAACGGTTTTTGGTGGACCCCAAGCTATTCATACCAGGGCTTCCTTCGAGGCAGCTAAGGGCATAGATAATGCTTATTTGGCAGCGAATTTACTGACAATGAAAGGGTGCTCATTTTCCTGCTTAGATTTGGTGGAGCGTTGCCCATGTGACCGCGAGTCAACTTACTCGTATCTTGATGTCCGGCCAATCCGGGGACCACATTGTCTAGTCCTGTCTGGAGCAGAGGCCCATTGTAAAAGTGGAAATTGTCCGGTTCAAATAGTTGTGCAACAGCGACAGCTGACTTGGATCACAGAGAGCATCACCCGAATTGGGACTAGTTGAGGGAGGAAAGAAAGTATAAAGTCCACTGAATCTTACTCTTCTTTGGCGGTCATCAAGATCTTAACCATTGCGGGAGAAATTAAAATCCAAAGCTCTGATAAATTTGAATAGTCCATTCAGTAAGGTTTGAAGAGATGCCCAACAAAAGCCTTTCAATCAATCCGAACGACACTATTGACACTCCAACAGCGTCGTAAGCACCACGTCACAATGAAGCTCACTTTCACCATCGCATTGTCCTTCCTGTAAGTTCGTCTTGTCATCAAACCTGGGACCGTATGAAAGCATATCCACTCTGACCAACGAGACAGTGGCGCGGCCTACGCCCAGGACATATTGCTCCAGTGCGCCGTCCAAGGTGATGGAGACTACAACATTGTGAAGACGGCGGAGTATACATCGCCCTCTTGCAGTGCTGCAGGTGGTTCCCTCGGCTCGACCCCGGGCGGTGGTCGGGCAGGCGGGATTTCATGCTGCACGACCCCGGCTTCCGGCAAGGACACATTCTATTCTACCTGCAAGACTTTTGGCGATGGTGTGTACGTTCCTGTACCTCAGCCCTGTTAGATGGGACTGATACTTTGATAAATCGACGCACTTTGGAGGACCTACATGACCGCAGTAGTTCCTACGTAGTCTTTAGACTAAAAGGCCAGAATCGATTCCGTGGTCGGATAAGAGCCTTGGTAGGAATGCGGAAAACTATCACCTCAGTACAGCATACATAGGCAAGAAGAGAGAGCGGAATAGAGTTCGAGCTATTAATATTATCGAATAAGTCTCCGCAGAAATGGGTCAATTGTCTTGACCCGATCGCCTATACACGCCTGCAGGTCCTCGGACCCACGGGGGATCACGAGCTCCCACCGACCTTGGTACCGCCATTCGGGAGCTGAGCCCTGAAAAGGCTGAACGGTCTCTGCCGCTGGTCTGTCCCAGGGTAGACAGCAGGACCAAAGGCAAGCTGGTTGTTAGTGAAGTAAAGGTACCCATCTGTGGCCACCGAGAACTGGATTTGTTGGTCAGCGAGATCAACATTGCTCGTCACAGCGATGGGGATGTGGGAGTAAAGGTTCATCTTACAGTATCCGCCCAATTAATCCTCGGGTCCCGTAGGAAGACCTGATCCGTCCCATTCTCCGGGCTGAAATAATTGACGGCGTTGACCTCCATATTGCCGTGGTAAATCAATCCATTGCTGTCTGTCTCAAACCCATCCGCCAGCCCCTTCTGGCTCCGGGTGACCACAGCCGCCTGCGCCTTGATTTCAGACGTGGGCCCATTATCCAGCAGGCGCTCCGTGGGGATGCTGTACAGATACCGGTTGCCAACGCCGCCAAAGTACAGGTCCTTGCCGTCGGCCCCCAGAGCGATCCCATCCACGCCAAAGGTCAGGAACGAGCCCGGCTTGCCCGTCTGAGCGGCGTACAGCTCGCGGCCCCACACGAAGGCGAGGAACTGCCGGTCGCCCTGCACGTACGGGCTACCGTCAAGGTGGCGCCACGACTCCCCCGAGCCGAGGTCGACAACAATTAGCCCGGTGCGGCCCTCGCTGGATGAGTCGGTGATGTAAGCGACGCCCTCGCCGCTGCTGGTCAGACTCGGGTCGAGGTCGAAGCGCACATCATTGAGGTAGGTGTCCGGGTACGCAACTGTGTTGGGGAAGACAATGGTCTTGATTATGGAGTCAGTCGCGAGGTCGACGCCGATGAGCTTGGCGCCGCCGACGCTCGCCTGGACGAGCACGCCCTCTGGTGTCAGGACTCTTCCTGTATCGAGGATCCACAGCCTGTCTGCGCTGTCGATAACCACGCTCTGAACGCCTAGGAGGTAGTCTTGGTAGTTTGCACCGGTAGGAGGCGTTGTAGTCAAGTTAATGGCTCCGCCTGGAGGATTGTTCATCTCTGCGCTAGGATATGGCTTCTCCGTGCTGTCGTCGAAGAGCTCAGCGACGGTGTACTTGCCATTGCTGCCATCATTGGTGTTGTTTGGGTCAAGGCCACCAGGATAGTTGGAGAACTTGCGGCCCGTCGACGAAACTGCTATTCCGGTAGGCCATTGGTCATTGTAGAGATGCACGAGTTCCAGCTCTGGACCGGATGTGCCTGGGTCTGAGAGGAGGTCTTGAGCTCTGGTCAGTTGAAGCCCAGCCAGAGCAGTGAATGCTGCCAGCCTCATGTAAACCATTTTGTCACACTTTGGGATCGAGAACTTCGTTGCGAGAGTTCACAAGACGAGTCCAAGAAGCCGAGTTGAGGCCGAGGGGCAGAGCAGTGTTTATGTCACGGAGAAACGGAGTGGGCCTGCACTTACCATGACGCAGATATGTGATATGTAGCCAAGGTCATTAGTGTGAGCGACTATAGATTCTGAATAATCCATCGCTGAATGCAACGAGGAGAAAAGTCGTGACGTTGTAACCGGCAGTCTTGGGACACTGTCGCCAGGGAGAACGGGGATGAGCCGCAGCTAAGATCCGGCGATCGCTGCTAGTTTCCTGGCCAATACTACCACGCAATGAGATCATGATGCGGGGACACCAATCACCTAATGCACATGCCCACAGCTAATATCGGGGCCACGAGCTGAGTTCATTGTACCTTGCAGCGATCATCTCGCTAGCCGCGGCATATGGGATGATTCGGTTGCGCCCTCCTCCTCCGTTATAGTAATGGCGGATGCAGTCTCGAGCAGCCCCGGATGGTGGACTGGCCTCATTTATAATCACTTACCAACTGTGAACTGCTCACCTACCAATTAAACAGCAAGGAACACATTGGACGCACTGGGACTTGATTAGAAACCAATGACATTCAGTATTCACCTGATCCTCTCAATGGCGACATCTGTGTCGTAGGACCTCAGACAGGGGAGTATCCTCTCCAGAGTTGGATAAGCGACATCAAAGACCATTTTTCGACTGCCTACCGGGGATCTTCATTGGAGGGGACGATGATGCAGCAAGAGACACAGCATATCATGAAATGAGAAGAAAGCGTTTTATTTTTTACAATTTTGTAAGGTACACTCGTCGCACTGCAGATGATGAATGACAAGCCGTCCCATTTTAACTGCTTGTCGCGCTAATTGGAGAAAGACAATAAGAACAATGCATGCATCAAGATGACTCCAAACTTCCCGCTCGGCCGTCACAAGACAAAGGCCTTATCAACAACCACCTCATCGGTCACTATGCATCACCCCCGAGCCCCATTACTCCACCAAATCACTAGGGTACCACGGCCCAGAACTCGAACCCTGCAGCCCACCCTCAACAGGTGAAGGGGTCTGTTGACTAGAACTGCTTCTAGCCCCCGCCAACGAAACATCCCTCGACAGCGTCTTGCTGCGATACAGACTAGCCCTCCCATCACGAAGCAGCCGCCTGCTGACCGCGTCGGCAGGGATGGCCAGCAACTTCTCGTCAATGCGGTCCAGGACCTCGGCCGCCCGACCGCTGGTGGGGAGGACGGACGCCGGCGAGCCCTCGGGCGTCGTGACGCCCGTGCTAGTGATGCCGCCGCAGGGCGTCGGGGCTGGTGACATGAGGCCCGAGAGGGGCGGCGTGGTGGAGGGGGCCGTACTCGGTGAGGAGGGAGGTGGCGAGGCCAAGGGAAGGGAGAAGGCGGCGCCCGTGGCGGCGGTGCAAAAGGTCGGCTCTGAGCGTGGAGCGGGAGCCGGCTTCAGGTAGGCGAGCTGGGAGTAGTTGATGCTGACGCGGACGCCCTCCTCGCGCGTCTTGATGTAGCGGCGCTTGAGCATCTCGCTGTCATCCTCCTCGTTGCAGGAGTTGTCAGAGGCGTTGGAGAGATTCCTGATCTGCGTGTTGGTGGTCAGTCCACTCTGCATGCCTGGGCTGGCACTTGTCTCGGAGCTTACCGATGCCTGGTGCTGGCGGAGGCGCTCCTCGAAGTACTCGAGGACTCGCTTCTCAGCCATGGTCATAGTTGGAGCTGCGTCTTCCGGTGCGGTCGCGTAGCCTTCGGAGTCAGAGTCGAAGGATGAATCAATTTTCCAGTCGGATGAAAGTGGCTGCGGAGTGAGTCTGTTCGGTCTACGGACGAAACAATTGCGACGCTTCAGGGGTGGCCGAGTGAGTGCTGGGGTCGTCGGTGTTGGTTCTGAACTCTGGTGGCTTTTGGATGTCCCAAGTGACAAATATGGATCCGTGTCGAGCAGGTCTTGCGGCCTTGTGATCTGGTACAGCACAACGGCGACTAGGATCACCAGGATATGTGCCTGGACCGTCTTGGGAACTCGGATTATGACAATGGCCAGAGCCGTGTAGAGCTTGGTGTTGGCCATCTCGAAGTGAACCAGTGGGTGACTGGATGGTAATTTAAATGTGAGAGTGAATGGACAATGTCTTTGTCTGGTCTGGGTATTCCCTCTGGAACAATGTCTTGACAAGGGCTGTGTTGAGGATTATGCGGGTATTCAATGTGCTTCTTGGTTCGATGGGTGACAATGAGTATAGAAGAAGAAATTCATGACTTCCACAAAGACAACGATGCATTCTTCTATAGTGGAATTTCTATCAACTACCTTGTTGCTAAGCAAGGCTCTTCGAATATCCTTCAGTTCTGACGAGTTGTCACGATTCCTAGCTGAATGGTCAATGCTTAGACTGAGCCTGGTGCGCAATGGGTCGAAGATTTTGGGGAATTTCATCAATTTTTCGGGTCTATTTCCTGCGAGGCAAGTTCGCAAGGTCCTCATTCGCGGACTCGGAATGTTAAAGTGGTCAATTTTTGGAATTAGACACGGCGCCATATGACACTAAGACAGCGGCCAAAGCCACAATGGTTCTCACCTAATACACAACATAGCTCTTGGTGCCTACTTTCTGAAGACTCCAGAATGTGCCATGGAAATTATTTTGCTTTCCCGGAGAGGCAGCAGAGTGATTTGTGTACCTAGGCATATTACTCATCAGTTTCGTCTTTACCATCAAACATTAAGTCATGGAGGAAACCGCCCACCTCCAGATCTGGGGAGGGCTGCGCTCGACGATCCTCTGTCCAAGTGCTCTGCGTACCATTCATCATCATTATCGTGTGCCCGTTATCCAGTGCGACGCCATGACCACGAGCCGAATCGAGCCGCATCGGTCTCACGGTTCTCCAGAAGACCCTCCCCAACGGACGGATCTAGAAACCGTGGCATCAATCCAAATGACAATCCAGACATCAAACTCCCGTATCAGACAGGGTTTCAGCGGCACTTATCCATGCCATGCAATCCAAATCCTCAAGCGAAAGGATCATCTGGACCCTTCTCCTCGCCGGCAGAGGAGTCGCGACCCACATCGTAGTTCGTCAGGCCCGGACCGCCCACGACCCAGCGTCCAGGCGCACGAGCAAGCGCAGCAGCGCGGTCCTGCACCTCCTTGAACAGCACCGTGTTGGACGCAGTGGCACTAACACCACGCATGGCGGGCCGCGCGACGTTGAAGCCATAACTCCCATCCACTCCGTTGAACCCACGGGTGTACGCCGGGTCCCACGAGTTGCGCCAGGCGGCAGGGGGCGGCGTGGGGACGTCGAGCTGCTGCTGGGACGGGCGGCGGGCCGCCGCCTCCAGCTGGTCGGCCGACTGGGTGTGCGTCGGGTCGTAGGGTTTGTTGTAGGCGGCGAGGTCGGTCGGGTGGCTCTGGCTGCGCCGGTTGGTCTCGGGGCTGTCCTGCGGGTTGCCGGGGCCGTTGAGCTGCTGCCAGGCCACGAGGCCCATGTTACCGCCGCTCGCAGGGGGTTGGTTGGTAACGTTGGTGTTGTTGTTGGCGCCGACTCGCTCAAGATCCGTGGACTGTCTCAGCTTCTCCAGCAGGGAGGCGGCGCGTTCGTGTGCAGTCTGGGTCCCGGGTTGGGTCTTCGCGATGGCGTTGTTGGCTTGGGGCCAGCGGTAAGATTGCAGGCGGGGGTGAGCCGCGCCGAGTAAGAAGTCGTTGACGCGATCGTTGCCGTCGGCCTCTTTCGCTTCCTGACTGCCCTCGCTAGACGGCGTGTCTTTTGTGATCCCATCGATGCCCAGCTTGCTGGCTGATTGGGGGAGGAAACGCACGGTAGGACTCCGAGGCAGGCTTGGAATGTTCCTGTTCATGAGCACGCGCGGCTGGCTATCGGGGGCCGCCATAGTGCCCGTCGCCGTGCCGGTGGGCATGGCCATGATCTCGCTTCCGTAGTATCCGCTGCTGGTGACGCGACCGGCCGGGCCATCGGGGTCCCTGGGCGAAAGCTTGCCGTCGATCCTGCCAAGCTCGTCCTCGAGCATGCGCAGATCCTCCTCGGCGCACACGACGACCTCACAGAGCGCGTTGCCCGCCATGCGCAGGACGCGGTTGTTGCTGGTGGCCCAGTCTTGGCGCTGGCTGCCTGAGGTCTCGTTGAACTCGTCCAGCTCGTTGCGGATTGTCTCTATGCGGCGGCCGATGACCTTCTTCTTGTCCTCGATGGGGTCCTTGACGCGCTCGACGAGGGTGGCTGTGTAGACCTGAATCTGGTCATCTCGGCCCTTGATGTTGGCAGAAGGGATGCTGGTGGTGGGAGGGAAGGCCTCGTGGTCGCTGAATTGCTTGTACAGGTATTCGAGACGGTCGCGGTCGTACTGTGCTCGCTTGAACGGATTGGTCAGAACCGAGTAGGCGGCGTTGATCTGGAATGAAGTGTTATGTTAGCACGCGATTTGTTGTGGCAGAACACGGCTGGGAAGGAGCTTTGGGTGCCCAGGTGCTCACCACGTCACTAGGAACCTCCTTCAGGTTTTGCACGATGGAATCGTAAGCGGCGCGTAGGCCGTCCTCGTCCACGTTTGGAGACACACCCAGAAGGCCGTAGAGGTCGTAGACCGTCACGCGTTGGCGAGCCATGGTCGTCTGGAGGACATTGTAAGCAATGCGATCGGACGTCATTGTCGATTCACCAATTCGCGTCCAATTGCAGAACTTGGATCGAAGGCAGAAAATACACCTTTTGCTGACCTGCTGGCGTCACGAATCTGAGACGGAAGAATCTTGCTCTCAGCTGCTGTTGTGGGAGTGTGGTGGTAGAGAAACACGTAACGGAGCGTACATTGAAAATTCAAAGCTGGGTCATGGCCATTGAGCTGTGACTCGCCTTGCGGGTTTGTTTTTGCCATGCTTTGGATGAAGCTTGTTTGCTACCTTGGACAGCATCCCTCACAACACCTCAACCCACCATAACCCACCCCGTCTTGGAAATCAATATCAGTCACATTTTAGTGTCAGCCTACCTCATGGCCGACGGTTCAGCTTGATGTAAATTGATAGTAAAATTGAGATGCCTCTGACATCGAGGTCAGTCGGAGACACTGAGAGAGTTGAGGCTACGCTTCATTACCAAGGTAAGTCACTTATCAATCCATAACTGCCAGATAATCTGATCCTCAAAGCAAATGTTACAATACCTGGGAGTTTAGAAGGAAGCTCATCGCTCCAAAGAAGGTTTCCAGAAGGAAACGCTTATTTAATTGTCTACGTCGAATCTATGGCATTATCATTACCGGTAGCTCTCATTTCCCCGATCACATCTCTAATCAATGTCCTTACAGTTCTCACAAAAGAAAGGCTACGACTAGCCCCAACGCCCCAGTGAGTCCCCCAATAGCCACCCTTGATGTAGCTCCAGATGAAGCATCAGCCGAGGCGCTAGTAGCTCCCGTCGCTGAACTCGTCGAGCTTCCTTGTACAACAGTCGAGCTCCTAGTCGCCGTCGCAGTCCCCGGAGCCCCGGTAGCATTAGCAGACCCGTCTGTACCAGTGACAACAACCACCGAGGCCGAAGAAGATGACGACAACGACTCTACATCGCCGGACGATGGAGCGGCAGTAGTAGTCTCAGCAGCCGCGCTGGACGTCGTCACCGTCGCCGCCAGAGGGTCGGCCGAGAGGAAGCTCGGCGTCACCGTCGCGGTGCCGGAGTACAGAGGGCAACCTGGGACGCCCGTCTTGGGAGGCGCGCGGCCGCCGCCGCAGTCTGGCACGGTGCAGATCTCGAGTGTGTCCGGGTCGTAGTACACGACGGAACCGTAGACGTTGCCGTACTCGTGGGCTGTCGGGTTGACTGTCACCGTGCTGGTGAAGGATGTGCAGCCTGAGAAGTCTGTCCTTGCGAGCGCTGCTAGGGGCGAGAGGGAGAGGAGGGAGACGAATGTGAGCTGAGCTGAGGAAGGCATCTTGGACGATGGATTGGGCGGGCGACTGTTTTCCTGGAAATCCTGGTGCTTGTAGTGTCTGGGTAGGAGTGTGGTGAGTTGACGCTGGCAACGCGACTTGTCTGAACGAAGGTCTAGTAGTTGGGAACGCTCAAGAGACGAAATGAATCGAGAATGGAAGGAAATCAAAAATCTTGGGCCGTCATTCAACACGGCTTCTCAAATACTCCTTTCATCTTAACGTTGACCCTGCCGCCAAGAACCCGTGTTGCCAATACGGGTTCTGGAATGATCCTCCCGCCCCTTATTTGGGCATTCATGGCGCAACGCCTTGCTGTTTCTGGTGCTGACATCTTAGTGCGCTCTTCTTACTGGCAAATTGGGGGTAGTCGGGAGGCTTAGCTATAATGCTCAATGTCACTGCGACCTTGTGCTTACTTCTCATACACGTCGAAACTCAATGTAGCCTTTCCTCGACTCAACGTTGCTGTATGATTTCCATTGCTTATTTATCTGTGCGATCCAAATATTAACTTTCTTCGAAGTCATCGTAGTTAGCTACTTCGTGAAGTATCTCTAACTCAAAACCTCGTCCGAGATTGAATGATTATTGGATGGGCAACCCAGGTTATGCTCACCTAGGGATCATAGAGAGGCCCTACGAAATACGCTCAATACATGCATTGCGTAGCAATTGTCGAGCGCTGTGAGAACTCATTGGATTCACAGCGGACTTGCAGATCCGACTCAATAGTTATCCTTCCAAAGAAACTGCAAGTCCCAGATCCTACCAACCGGGGTAATGTTCAAGCATAGCGCCATGGGTAGTATTCCTCGTCAACATCTGAACTATTGTCTCAAAGCTCAAAGCCAGCCAATTAGGGGGTTCAATGTCTGTTTGTAGAGGACGATTCAAAACGAGCTTTTAACAGGCGCTCACTTTCGAATGTGAGATCTTGCGACATACATTGGTATCCCCGAATGCAGGCAATTGGAGTGAAACACGCTGTTGGTATCTATGAAGGATGGGCCGTTTAGAGAGAAAAGGTTTGGAGAACGCTTTGAATAAGACACGAACGCGCTGCCGCGGCATGCGGGTAGCCAGATATGAGCATTTATTTCCTCCCTAGGTACACTGCCGATGCGGCCGTACAGACATGCCTTGCAGTTCTCATCCTATCAGAGCTGCCGGTAGCTCCTGGTGAAAAATTCCATGTCAAAGGGGATTCAAAGTCGCACAGGCTGTTTGCGAAGTCTTTTCAGCTATTCGCCGGTTGACACCTGGCTACATCTCCGGCAACATGTTAATGCATCACGCGGGCAAAGAGACAAGTTTGGTCACAACGATCAGGAACGCAAAATGCTTGAGATTAGATTATAACCTGACGGGCTGTAAAAGATCAGATTGCTCAAATTTTCATGCTCACATGCGGGCCGACCTTCAGGGTCCTAGAGAAACCGAGCAACGCCGAGCCTCCGGCCAAAGTGATGGCCGCCCAGACCCAACTGGCGTTATAAGACCCAAATGCTCGCTGCAGCACACCACTTATGGGACTTCCAATAAGCAACCCAAACGACATGATCGAGAAGGCCATGCCAAATCGTGTGCCCATGACGCTCATATCTCCCGTCAAGCGCACAAAGATGGTCGGCTGCAGGGCAAAGAAAGTGCCCGTGAAGAACCCGTACACCACCGACACCACAAAGACACCCGCGACATTCTTGACACCGATGAAGCCCAGACTAGTTACGGCCAGAATGGCCGTGGTCACCATGATCATGTTCATCGGGCCCATGATGTCGGCCAAGTGGATATTCGGGATGATTCGGCCAAAGATAGACGACAGATTCACGACGGCCAGCAGATAAAAGGCTGTGTTCTCGGACGTGATGCCCGTCCCGACGGCGAAGCTCTCGACGTAGAAGAAGGGGGTGTACAGGCCCAGGAAAACGGTGAAGTACGCAAAGACCAGCGCCACGTAGGGCCAGTCGGTGAGCGACTCCCGGTGGACGAGGGCCCGCCGCTTTGCTGAAGCGCCCGGGCCGCGCAGGACGATGTTGCAGATCGCCAGTGTCACCAACACGATGAGGGCGACGGTGCGGACGGTCCACGCGAAGCCGATGGTCGGCAGCAGATTTTTGACGACGATCGGGAAGATGACGCTGGGATTCCCACATTCCGAGTCAGAATCTCACATACGCAGCCCGCAAACCGGTGGAGGGGGGAGGGGACCACGGTGGAGAAAAGGATACGCTGAGGGAAATTATACTGACCCGCCAACGCCGCTCCCGCAGGCCGCAATGCCGTTCGCGATGGGCAGCTTCGTGTTAAACCAGTACGCCGTGATTGCGACGGACATGATGGACAGGCAGCCGCATCCGATGCCGATGCAGAACCCCTGCGCGAGGAGGAGCTGCCAGAACTCGGAGCAGATGCTCTGCATCAGGGTGCCGAAGACGACGAGCAGCGAGCCCGCGCCCAGCAGGTAGCGGTAGTACCCTGCATCGTAGATGGGGCCCGTCACGAAGCCGAGGAAGACGAGGAGGAAGCTCTGCACGGAGCCGATTGTCGAGATCTCGAAGGCGGTGTAGGTCTCGAGCAGGCTCGTCTCGTAGTATGCCTGGAAGGTGCCGTAGCTAGAGAGAAGGCCTGTTGGCGTTTGTGTTGTCAGTTTACGTCCTGCTGGGCATAGACAGGTCCGAGTTGTCTGTGTAGCTCATGCGCACTCACCCCATGTGTTGAAGTACAGGAAGAAGGCGCCCACGACCTGGAGCCATGCTTGCAAGCCGCCATTGGGTATTATGCGCGCTGGCTTGACTTCTGGTGTTGATGAAGCCGTCTCGGAAACTTCTTTTGGTGCATCCTTCTCTATCGTGTCGTTCGTCACCGGTGAGACCTGTCTCTCTGTATCTCGGTCTGCTGGCGCCATGATAGCGGCTTGTGTTGGCGAGTGTCCAGATTTCCGCGATAGCTAGCTTGAAGCTCACAATATCTGGTATCCGGTTCTGTCGAAGCGGCAACCACTTGAGGTCAATCCTCCGGCACGAGGATCAGATGTTGGACCTTGGTGCACTCGCTTGTGTATCATGTGGCAAGGAACCCAGGATGCTAGGGGATCTAGCGGATATTGATCAGTTACCGTGGTATGCGTATGCAAAGCCTTGCACATGCATGCACTGCATGCCTAGTAGTCAACATTTAGCAATGCTGCGGTAATATCGTACCAGACCTGAGAAAAAAAAATATTTCACCTACCTATCAGATGTTATGTCGGTCCCCTATTTCCCTTGGCCGCTTTTGGCCGCAGTGCGCCCGGCAGATGGGGACCCGCCCTTGGCCGCAGGTGCTCCTGCTCCACATTGACAATCTGGGTATATTCACCGGGCCCAGGAGGCGAGATGATTACCTGTCATACCACACCATAGGATCCTCTCCTTTTGTGGAAGGAGGTAGTTGAGATACGAATGCGAACCTAGGCGACAAACGCCCCCAGGGCAGGCAAAAGGCTCTCCCAGATTTCTCAGCCATGTTTTTGCGAAACCCGCGTCGGGTAGCATCGTCCATAGAAGTGGATCCGCTGGCCCTATTGATCCATGGTGGCTGGGCGCCCATGTTCCTCGGCATTCGAGGATGACGTGCGCCACGCGAGGCAAAGGTTAACCTTGTTGACAATGGCACGTTGCCAACTCAACCATGGTAAGCGCGGCTCTACATCGGTGCATATTTTGACCGTGTACCATTGTGGCCATGTGTTTGTCCCAAGTTCTGCCCCTTTGCCCCTGATGCATTGGTGTGTAGAAACACCGTTCGAGATTAGAGGAAAATATGCCCGACTGCGCCTCACATTCGAGTTCCATCACTGGAATTGTGGATATCGCATGGCATTCCCCGTGGCCTGGTAAGTTCTGATCTGTCGATGATTTATGTGGATCCCGCTGTAGCTTGTTGCGAAACTGGGTCCAAGATCATAGCATGGATCTCGCTCGCGCCCGCCCGCGGAGCGAGCGCCAAGTTCTTCCAGACCCGAGCCACTTCACTTCCAGTGTTACTACTAGTGCATGCTACAGATGGGGCGCTATCCCGCAATCCCATCCCATGTCTCCCACGATGCCCTCGTTGGAGATATTTTCTCATGCTCAATTCTCGTACGGCGGGTCCACAAGACTGCGGCAGCGCACCCGACATCGCCTGCGGGCCCAGACCCCACCGTGAATCTGGGACGATCCATACGTTATTAGCTAAACTGGCGGGCAATACCTATGCCTTCTAGGAAAGGGCAGCACCGATTTCCAATGCTTGATAATAGTGATGGCACGATCTCGTCGGCTCATATACATCGGCTGACATTTATTTTTCTTGCTGGCTTAAATCCCACAGCCCGTGGGTTAGCCTGTGGGGATGTACCAGTTACAAGTGCAAAATCCTGCATAGGCGCGAGCCGAAATTCCGACTTTGTCGGAACAAGCAATCTGATCCGGCGTGCCCAAGGCTACGAACCCCTGCCCAGAGATACCATCGTCCCAGAGGGGAAGGTTGGTAAGGGAGCTCGCAGGCTGGGCTTCTAGATGTTGTGCAAACTGATCAAATGCTGGGTTTCTATGCAACGGCGATGTAGTCGCCTAGTCCATCACTTACCCTGCAGAAGACGTGACATCGGGGTTCCCGGAGGGCTGTTCTGCGTACTATGTATGCATGTGCACTAGATCCGTCGGCTCTTGAACTAGCTGGCTAGTCGGTGCTTGTACGGCAGGACGGCAGAACGGCTGAGCCCCGGGCACTGCAGATCTGGGGCTGGCTGGCTGGAAGGCCCTGTGGGGGTTTGCCAGAGTGGGCAAGCATGGGGCACGAAAATGGCAGGGTAGTATTCTCTGTTTCACTACCTAAAACGGCAACGTTCTAGAGATGTCACATTCTGACACCTGCGAACAGGGTCAGGGGCGGGCTCGGCCTCCCATAGCGGCTCTTGTGGGGAAGCGCGATGTGACTCGCGTGGTGTGTGGGCCTCAGGCTCCTGAGATCCTGTTTATCGAGAAGATCTTATCACACAGACGAACACACCTGGCTGAGATCTGCCTGGGTATCTGCGACAAATGCCGCCCCAAGTAATTAGTGCCCTGGAACAGCCTGGACAAGAGAAACAGATCCACTCAAGTATCTCAGGACCTGCCTATCTGGTACAGTCTTTCCGCCTGGTCATCCAGTATCTATGTGCATTTTAGGTATGGCTGGCCAAGCAGATACACCGGCAAACGACTTGTGATCAAGTGATTACGAAGCAAGGTAGCAGTAACAAAAGATAACATTTCATTCCATTCCATTTCTAGGGCTATGCAAAGACTGTCGCCAAGTACTCCTTCCAGCCATTTCCGTCCCCCACATGGCCAATATACATATCCGGCCGGATGACGACAGTGAATGACTCGTCGGCCCCGATCACCTCCGACCTGAAGGCCTCCCCGGTCGATTGTGGCGTGCCATCCGAGGTTGCAGGGAGCAAGGTCAGGACCCTGGTGACGTCTTTCAGGTTGGATGGACTTTCCTGCTCAAGTTGGCCGCCGATTGAGAGGACGAGATATTTGCCGTACTCAACAATCGAGTACAGACGGGTGGCCTCTTGTGAGGTGCCTGCCACAGGCGTAAGCTCAATGTCAGGGCACCGTTTTCCAGCTATCCAGAGGCCCCTGCTGGAAACGTGGATCAGTTCGGATCCGACCTCGTCATAGGCGACGCCCATGCCTAGCGAAAGTTTATCAGCAAGATCCGCGCAGGGATTGTTGTAGTCAAAGGACGACATACCTGTGATGTAGCCCGCATTCTTCTCGATGGTCGAGACATATTTCGTGGCGGTTTTGACTGTGTCCCGGACCAGGGCAGCCGCGACGTCAATGACATTCTGGGCCACTGTCCTCCTCTCCGTGTCGTAGCTGCGGATAAGCTTGAGCGCACCGTCCGGAGTCAACTGCTGGTTCTTGACGGCCATGGCGACCCGCCAGCTGAGTGCAAATGCATCCGCACAGCCAGTGTTCAACCCCTGGCCTCCGTTGACGGAATGCACGTGTGCAGCATCACCTGCGAGCAGTATGCGCCCTCTGCCCTCCTTTGTGACAAATGTGCCGGCGATCCTCTCCTTGACTATTTCATGCATCACCATTAGATTAAATCATCTCTGCAGCAGAAGAGTTTAGAGGAACTTACCATCGAATGTGCTAAACCACTCGGTCTTCTTAAACTCTACCTTGTGTGGTGCAAGATGCTCGCGGATGCTGTTCTCCGCCCTCACCTGGGTAACCTCACCACCGTCTAGAAGGACATAGAACCGAGCCATCCCACGTTCTCTGGGAATCCAGGAGACACGCGCCTGGCCATTGAGCTCAAAGGTCACGATCTCGGGCGACACAGGGAAATCGGTCTCGATGAAGGTATCGAGGACCGCCCACAGCATCTCGGGCTTTGTGCCAGTGAAGCTAATGCCGAGAGCGTTGCGGATGGTGGAGCGGGCCCCATCAGCAGCAACAGCGTATTTTGCGGTAATTTTGCGGCCGAGGTCGGTGGAAACCGAGACGCTGTCGTCCGACTCCTGGATGCCAGTGACGTTCTCGGTGTAGTGCACGCTCGTGTCGAGCTCCTTGAGTCGCTTTGTCAAGATCCTCTCCACGACCGGCTGGCCGATCATGAGGAAGTTCTTGTGCAGGCAGTGCTCGAGGCTCACCCACCACTTGTTCTGGCGGGACTTCCACTCGCCCTCGCCAAAGGTTGAGCTTGCTGCGATTGGTCAGCGATCAAAGATTGTAGTTTTGCAAATTAGGCTTTGAAACATACTGTTGCATTTTAAGCTTTGCGGGAGGAGTTCGTCCAGTATGCCGACCACCTCGAAATATTGCTGGGTCCGAGCGTTGAGTGCATCTGCTCTCCCCAAATCCAGCGGCCCAGATTTTGCGTCTGAACTACACCGTTAGCCATGCTAAGCACGAAAGAGGAGGAGGAGCGCAAGCTACTGACCAACTATACTGACGGTGAGACCAAGTCGCCGGGCCAAAAGCGCTGAGAGAAGGCCAGTTGGGCCGCCGCCAACGACAACGAGATCAACTTGCTCTTCCATCGTTGGTGTCGCAAGGAATTCGCCCATCGTAATCAACGAGACGTGTTCAAAGGATGATCGGTTGGAGTCGGAATACTTGCTTGTTTGTTGGACGTAATAGATCACAAGCACCAACGTTTCCGGTTGTTCCCCGATGTGCGCTGTACCGGGTGGCTTAAGTGTGAATACCTGAATGACGGAACTGTGTTGACGACTCAGTGCTTTGTCACGATCGGATGTCGCCGGTTGCTGCGATGAGAACACCACGGGCTGTTCCTGCGTTAGCCGTCACCTTATGGAGATGTGGCGATCGTTCGGGGGCCCCACAATGTTATTTTGTATATCGCTAGAGGGTGGAGGAGCCTTATGGGTCAGTGTCTGGATGCTTGCCCGGCCCCTGACCCGGTGGTCGGGCACCTTGTCCACCTGAATATCGTAAGATTATAAACCAGATTATTATGTGCCCAAAACATTTTCTCAATCGCCGCTACATGGTTGTGGTACCACCTCGGAAACATCCCGCCAGGATAGACTGGCACTGAAGGGGGGGATGAGGCTTGGCAGCCGAGGACAAATGCGACGTTGACTGGCCACGGCCCCGATGCGATTTTGAGTAAGGCGCCAAAAACCTCAGCGCGCCTGTGTGGGTTAGGGACGATATGGGTCCCTCTCTCCCGCGACCTGCAGATCTTTCTTTGTACCATGTACTTTGTACTTGCAACATCCAAGGCAAGGGGTCCTTTTTCCGCTTTGCAAGGCTGAGTCGAGACCTCGGCCAAAGTTGGCACATCGATCATGCAAGCTCCATCCGCCTGCCAAGCCCTCCACCCTGACACTTGAATATGGACTGCAATATGGGCAGTACTGTGACTGTGGGGCACGCGATCGCCGATTTGAACTGGGCCGATGGGAACATGTTCGATGGTGATTGTCCACAGGGTCGGAAACCATGCGGGCGCCACTGGGGCGTAGCATGCGTGAGCCCGAGACCAAGCTGGAAACATTTTCCTGCTTCCTGATGGGGACACCCGGGGCCTGGGCTCAGGAGGTATGGTGATATCGGCTAATGCCACTCGTCAGATCTGGTATTTACTCCATTAGTAAAGATCGACTAAAAACAAGGTCGCCTGAGCAGCGTGCGCCTCGGTCTGATGTATCGGTCGAGATTAAATATATGGTTAATCTTCGCCTTAACGGTACTTGAAGTACACCCTCTCATTCACTCTGCATTCACTTTAACCGACCATCATCCCAACTCTATTTTTCTAGCAAGTCTATGCCCCTTGCTCTGTAGCCTGCCATTTCCTCTCGTTGATACCCCTGGTTACCTTTTCTGAAGTGAGGCAAACAACAATTTGCGCCATGCCTTCAGCAGTCGAAGTCGAGTTGGCAACCCCAGCGCCGACAGGCAAGATGACGCCGCCCCTCCTACTCCAGCCAGCCAAGCTGGACGAAAAAGCCCTAGAGACTGCCTCCAATATCCTTGGTATCATCTCTCGCTACCGGCTGAGCCACAAGCCGACCCCAAAATCCGACGAGGGCGACTTGAAGTTCCTCGCCCAGATTTACAGTAAGGTCAGAGCAGGTCGGCTAATCAACATGTGCCTGCCCGCCTTCCCTTTCAAGTCACCCAACTCTACCACAAAGGTTCTTGGTTATCTTCCAGACAAGGCAGAGGAGGTTGCCCTTGCCAACTTGAATGGACTATGTGATGCAATCAAGAACATCTATCCTCCGGGATCTGAGCTCACCATCATCTCCGATGGTCTGGTATACAATGGTAAGTGAACTGTGGTCTCGACTGTTTTGATCTTACATACTGAATCTGTTATACGTAGATCTTCTCGGCGTTCCGGACAGAAATGTTTGGGCCTACGGCGAGGCCCTGCGTGCCATGAGCGCAGCCAAGGAGTTCAAAAACATCAAGTTCAACCGCCTCAAGGACCTGGTGCACGTTGACGTGCCGGATGAGATGGATGAGATCACATATGTCACAAACGCCACAAACTTCCGTCTGGCTCTGCTGAACTCATTCAGCAAACGAGATTACGATGTCGACCTCAAGATCGCCGACCACGAGGACACTTGTTTGACCTACAGAGGGTACCTCAAGTTCCTTGAGACTGATTTGCAAACCATCTATCCCATCACTGAGGAGAGGTCAAGGAAGAAGTACAAGAAGGGACTTGGTTACATTGCCAAACAAATGCTTTTCAGAGGCGATGTAAGCATGACACACTACGTCGTTTGACGCTTGTGACACGGAGCTGACGCCGATTTAGGCCTTCGCACGTGCAGTCAGAGAGACCTTCTCAGACCACATCCGCCTATCAATTCACCCGTCAACCGGGGAATCTAAGATCTCAGTCAGCCCACTGCCAACAGACACTTTCTACACGACACCATGGCACAGCACCGTCGCATTCAGACTAGACGGCACCATCACCAGCGGACTGCGATCTGACTTTGAGAATGACTCCAAGCTGGAGCTTGTATATGAGGATGGCCGACCGAGCTACTTCCGTGAGAAATCAGACCTGCTCTCCTGGGCAGAGGACAAGGGCGGCATCATCTGCGAGCCCATTTACCCATCTGGATTCATCATTCGGCCCGCTCTCGGCCCCGGAAAGCTGTCTATTCACGACGTTGACTCGGCTAAGGTTCGGTCACTGTCGGAGATCAACTCTCCCATCATCATGCGTGGCTTCTCCAAGACCACAGACAGGGATCTGTTCGTCGCAAAATCAGAAGAGCTCGGCAAGCCGCTGCCATGGAAGTTTGGCCTCGTGCTGGAGGTCAAGGACCGCGGTGCAGACACGCGAGGGCTCAACAACGTCCTCTCGGCTGAATGGATGCCATTCCACTACGACGGACTTTTCAAGACCGAGAAGAGGACGAAAGAGGATGGCACAGAGGAGCTGGTTTCCACTCCACCACAGTAAGACTGGCCTTCCGATATTATGACAATGCAAGATCGCTAACAGTGCCAACCCTCAGATTCCAACTCTTCACCGGCGTCACGAGCTCCCCCAAGGACACAGGCTTCACCCTATTCTCCAGCTCCACCCTCGTCTGGAAGTACCTCCCAGAGGACCTGGACCTCAACTACCTGCGCAAGCTGACCTGGGGCGTGAGCACCTCGTCCTTCGACGCGACCAAGCTTCGCGGCCTGCCCCTGGTCATCGACCACCCCACGACGGGCAAGCCCTGCCTGCGGTACCACGAGCCCTGGCCACAGTCCAAGACGGCCTTCGACCCGACCTACGTGACCATCGAGGACGAGAACGGGCCCCTCGAGAACAACGACGCCCTGTGCGCGGTGCTGGACAGCCTCCTGCATGACCGCCGGGTGGCGTACTTCCACTCCTGGGAGAAGGGTGACCTGGTGGTTTCGGATAATATCCTCATGATGCATACGCGGAGTGATTTCACCGCTGGGTGTGATCGGGAGCTCTGGCGGATCCACTTTGATTAGTTTTGGAGTTGGTTGGACAGATAACAAATTGTATAAAACTCAGCATGTGCATTGAGCGTAATGGAATTAATTATTACTAGAAAGGATCTGCATGTGCCTTTTGCCATTGAATGGGCATCATTGATTGGTAGCGCGAATTTCTTGCCGCATTTTCTGTGAGCGTACTTGTGATACTCATGCGTATATAATGCCAGTTCCTCGTCTTGACAAGGAGGATGGCATTAGTGGCAATGAGAAGGTCTAAAATACCACATTTTGCTTCAGTATTTCTCGGGGAGGGTCAAGCTGGCGTTTGACATGTTTGTTGCAAGTCCAGAAAGCGGTGTCTGTTGTGTTCTTGTCAAGTCGTTTGCCCGGGAGCTGAGAAAGGCTACCTCGAAGAAGGGGCCGTCGGTGGAAGAAGGTTTATCAATACACACTAGACCCCGCTTGGATCTACCATATGTAGCCAAGAAAAGACATCCGAATTCTCCGGATTATGGTTAAAACAAATTCTCGCAGGTACCGATCTACCGTGCATGAGTCCCCTATCCATGCGGCTGTCATCTGTCTTCCGAAAGTTTATCACTGCAGGAGCCGATCGAGTACAGATGAACTCTAAATTGTGGCATCCGGAGCCTCGACTCGCTTGCAGCTAGAGACAAGGGGTCAACTTAACGTTTGGCTATTGCCAAGATAGGGTATAGCGTGCAACGCTCGGGCTGTTGCTAGTCATGACGACGGACAACCGGGCGAGCAAAACACCCGAGTCAAGAGAGACGGCCCCTCACCACTGCCACCACCGTAACCGGTACAGCTAAAACTCAAGTGCTCCTATAAAATCACGATGGCCTCCAAATCTATCCTCATCACAGGCTGCAGCAAAGGCGGCATCGGTGATGGCCTAGCACGCGAGTTCAAGTCCAGGGGGCTGCGCGTCTTCGCCGCAGGACGCGACCCGGCCAAGATGGCCCACCTGCACGACCTCGGCATCACGGTCACCGTCCTGGACGTCACTGACTCGGAGTCCGTCGCGCTGGCGGCCGAGACAGTCCGCCAGGCCACCGACGGCCGCGGCCTGGACATTCTCATCAACAATGCCGGCGTCAACCACATCATGCCCTTCGCAGACTGCGCCGTCGACGACTTCCGGCGCGTCATCGACGCCAACATCATTGGTGTCTTTGCCGTGACTCAGGCGTTTCTCCCGCAGCTCATTGACGCTAAGGGCACGGTCGCGAACATAGGGTCTGTTAATGAGGTCTTCCTGCCGCCGTTCCAGGCGGCCTATAACGCCAGCAAGGCGGCCATTGCGGCCTTCTCGGACACGATCCGGACTGAGCTTTTGCCGTTTGGCGTCAAGGTCGTCCATATCAAGACCGGGGCTGTCGCGTCCAACCTGTTCAGAACGGAGCGCCCGGGCGACAAGATGCCTTCCGGAAGCATGTACTCGCCCTGCAAGGATAAAATTGAAGACCGCGCGTTTCTGGAGGGGACCAAGTTTGCTACACCCGAGGAATATGCGAAGGAGGTTGCCAATGACCTGCTGGGTAAGCCCGGTCCGGTCCTTTGGAGAGGTCCAACGGCCGGCATAGGGAGGTTCCTGAGCTTTTTCGCCTGGCCTGGTATAATGGTGAGTTACAGACAGTGCTCACGGATCTGCAGCATACTAACACATGTGGCAGAATTCGGTCTACTTGAAGAACTTTGGCTTGAGCGCTCTGATGTCTTCATCAAAGTCGAAGTCTGTATGAACATTGTGGTGCATGACTGCGGATTAGGGCCGGAGACATGTACAGATCACCTCACCCCGCGCACCAAAACTTGATGGAATGCAAAGAGCTTTGTTAAATTAACCCTCTGTCCCATATGAGCAATGTAGGCATCTTTCGTTGCCGACTCATCTAGCACAGCAGAACCAACTCTCAATTTCTATGTCGCCTGTGGACCGATCTTCTGACGCTGCCGTCAAATCCCGCCGAGCCAGTTGACCACCTAGGCGACGAGTCCCGACTCGTAACGGACTGCCGGTGCCGACGCTTCGGTGGCGGGGCCTCCTCCGAGTCTGAAGAAACTCTTCTTTTGTGCTCCGACCTGCGGCTGGGGCTGTCCGTCACCACAATGGCATGGCTATGGCTCGACGTGTGGCTGTGGCTCGAGTCATTCATTGATCCATGAGTTGATTTGTGGCTCCGCTTGCGACTATGCTTGCGACTGTGCTTGTGACTGTGCTTCTGGCTGTGCTTTCGACTGGGCTTGTGGTTCAACCTCCGGCTCGATTTCCGTTTCGTGGGCTTGCTGGCCGCGTTGCGAACATCCTCAGCCACGAAAGCCTCACGATACTGCTTTGCCACAGCACGACCGACCCATTCGACCATTGGAGGAGGCACGGCGTTTCCGAGTTGGTTGATAGTGGCAGTCATGGTATGATGGAGTTCGAAGTCGTCCGGGAAACCCTGGACTCTCCGTGCCTCATGCGGATGTAGCCTGCGAATCACTGGGCCCTCGTCGTTGGCGCCCCATGTCAAGATCCACTGTCGTATAACTCGCCCTGTGATGCAAGGGTGGTATCCAAGGTCATGGTAGATTTGGCTGCTGGATCCATTGCAGAGCCCCTTTATTGCCCCAAGATTTATGAGCCCTTGTTGGTTTCGCAAGTTCTTGGGGACCTTGTCTATAACGTCCTCCCACGAGGGACCAGCGGATTGTGTCTTTCTCCATTTGATTTGAACATCCCCTGGTTGAAGTTTTCTCAAACCCTCAATTTCTGCACAATCCGCGGCGAGCAGATGAGCACGCAGTGTGACGACTGAGCTTGGGTGTAGGAGGAAACTCGAATGGACCACCACGTACGTCCTTTCGGACCGCAACAATGAGACCACGTTTGCGATTTTGCGGAAGTCCAAATGCCGCAGCCAGAATGAGCTGTTTGCGGCATACAAATCCAGCTTCTCTGAACCGTGCTTCCAGATTTGTGTACCAGGGCTTTTCAGGATGCAAGAACATTGCCACATTTTCTAAGAAAACAACGAGTGGGCGCTTCGCCGCCGCCACCTTGACAACGTACTCTCCCAGGTCACCATATTCGGGGCATTTGTCGCCCAACTTATTCCCCTGAAGCGCGAAAGATTTGCATGGAAAACCTGCTGCGAGCACTAAAAGAAAGAGCGTCAGCTAGTTTGTCTGATAGAGACAGCATGGCGAGATGGGAGATTGTTTCTGGTGATTTTTTCAAGTTATGGAGACTGCTTAAAAAAAAACGCCCGAGGCGTGAAAGGATGTAAGTGTTGCTCCGAGGAGAAGCGACTTACCGTGGTGCGGTGGAATGTTGTCCAGCCTCTCCTGGAAAACATCTCGAATATCCGCGCACTCCACGGGGTAATTAGCGTCAGGGTGTCTGTTTTTCTTGTAAACCTCAACAGCGTCCTTGTCGATATCATTTGCGTAGACACATTCGAATCCGGCAGCTTCAAGACCAATGCGAAATCCGCCGATGCCACAGAACAGATCGACAAATGTGGGCGCCATAATTCGCCTTGATCTTCTTGGCACAGGAGGGAATTGAAATTCTGAGCCAGGCATAGGACCAGGAATGGATGTTGAGTGTTTATATGGGGCGGTTTGAACGGAACTTAGGCCTTCACTCAGTTTCTGCCGTGGAGCAAGGCAACACATTTCCCATGCCGAAGTCTTCCTGCCTGAGTCACCTGCAACCCACGTCCCTTGATGTAAGCGAAACCAGGATTTGAAAGCAACTCTTGCTCATTGGACAAGACAGGAAGTATCCTGAGGCCGGGACCACTTCTCTAAGACAAACATGTCCGTGAAATAGGGTCTTAGGCAACCGAAGACCGGTGGCTCGATGCCGTCATCGCCACTAAGTAATACCACAAAGCCTCAATAAAGATGTAAGATTCCGTATGTAGAGAGAAAGAGCGAGCTTGTGGATGGATTGTTATACAAGTCCTTTCAAACACCTGCCTAGGTAGGTGCACTAAGAAACACGTTTCAAGAGCACCATCCACATACTGCTTTGCATTTGGAAGAATTGAAGGCTTCATTCAAGTCTCCGAGAAACACACATCTCGTCCATAGATTGCGTTGCCCTCACATCGTCATAGCGGCTGAGGTAACCAGAAGCTGAACAAGACTTGTGTGCAGCAGGTGGAAAAACTCGGTGACCGATACACCCGAACGAGGGAGATGTTTCATGGGCACAGAACAAGGAATCCAAGACTACTATTTGTAGACACTGCCCGAGTTTGTGAACCACGGAATCAATGGCTTTGCGTTAGCACTGATGCCGAAGCCGCAAAACTGAGAAACGGCACGAAATGGACACCTGATATATGCGTTAGAATGAGCAAGAAGGACCCTCATCACGGCACTATGCTAACTTGGTAAGTAGTAATGACTATCAGTTCTGATTTCGTGCTCTCCATCGAATGCAACCAAAACCTCCCATCCGTTTTTGCTTAAATATTCATCGGGGACTCGACTGAAAGGTGTTATTTCCGCCCCCTGTGGCAGACTCACGATGGGGAACTGTGGCTGCAAAACGAAATTTGCCAATCTTTGAACGATGGAGGACAAGGTTGCTGACGGAGGTTCAAGAAGCGAGAGCAGCCGTTCCATGTTGCCGGGTTTTGCAAGTCGAACGACCTGGGCTAGATCCACACCAAAAAGTTCGTCTTCACAAGGCTTAGAGCCGCTTTTCGTTGGAGCCGCTCGAAATTCGACCTTGAGCCCGTGTCCCAGGCACAGGAAGCGCTCCAAGATCAAGAATTCATTGGAAAGGTCCGTCGGCATCAACCCATTCATTGGCCCAGCGCGATCCGGCGACGACACTTTGATAGTGAGGATCATGCAAAACATTAACCACAGAGGCATTAGTTCCGGGACGGTGTCTTCTTCTGGATAGTATATCTCAACTAGGCAATCCGGATTCGCTCCGTGGTCGAGCACAAGTTGGAAGAGCTCGTAATTGGGATGCCATCCGGCCGCGCTAATCAGCAGCCCGAGGCAGAGAGCGTCTTGGTTGATTTGTTGAGTCCTATCGTTGAGTATTCTCTTGACATAATCAACCTGGTGGTTGCTTATTGCGAGGTGAAATAATGAGAATTTCTGCCTCCGGGTGCATTCGACACAGCGACCACGATAAGAGATCTTGTATTCCAGCCAACCATCTTTCACGTGCTCTCCAGAGGCACCGTCACTGGAGATCGAGCCCCGTTTAGCTTCCAATATGTCTTGCAGCTTGTCCATCAATCTCTGTGGTAATGGATGAGCCGAAGGCCGTTCATGCAAATCCCAGTATTTCGGATAGTTGAAAGGTCTGGTGAAAAAGACAGCAAAACATTCCGTGGGGTATCTACGCCCCAAACTCATCTCAGTCATGAGGCTTAGTCGGAGATCTAAACTGAAGGTACGGTCACGCTGCGCGGATGGAGCCGCAACCGGCCCCAGCTTTGTCTGGATAAATTCTTGCGCAGACCTATGAATGAATCGGCAGTACCCGTGATAGCGGATGTCTTCGACTTCAGTGACCTCGACAAAATGTTTCGTGTACTGTATGAGTTGGCTACGGACTTTTTCCAGCCGATGACTCGCTTCAATATCCGATAAAGTTTGAATAGGTTCGTTGTACGGAAATTCGTCGTCAGACAAAGCGTCTTCGAGCCAAAATAAGCCCAAGGCTCGCGTCCCAAAAATTCCGTCGTACAAGACAAGCAGTTCGTAGATGGTTCGCAGCATCAGCTGGTGGTGGGCGTCATGGCGAAGATCCTGCCATATCCTCTCGTAAAGGTCTTGGATACCACGAGGAAGAGTTCGAATCGTGCGCTCCATGGAGCTGAAAGCCTTTCCATGGATCATGTCTTCTTCGAGGTTCTTTCCCACAAGCACAGCCCAGAGAATGACACCCTCGGACTGGTAGGAAATATTCTTAACCAGTTCTTCGATGTTCTCCTGCGTAAGATCACTGAGATGTCTTACTTCCTCAAACCTCCTCATCAATATCTTTCGTACATCTGCTCGAGTCAGGTCCTGCAGATCCAACCTTCGCTGGGCTTGGTCAAAGACTATGTTGAATTCAGCGTTTGGTCGACCGGAGCAAATGAGCTTGATGTCATCTGATACAGCCCACTCCTTCAGGGTTCGAGCGAACTTGAGTCGATCAGCACTGTTTCCTTCCAACTCATCAAGCCCATCAATGAAAGCACAAATCTTGAGCGATCCATGATCTTTGATCGAGAGAAATCTTTCCCAGGCTTCTTGTAATGTTTGTAGGCGGAATGAATAGTGAAGGTCGTCGGAAAACCCTCGTGTTGAGCGCTTTGGGAACAAAATATCCATATACTCGGGACATTGACAGAACAGCTCGAAGAAGAAAGTCCTATAGAACCCTTCCAGTGATCTTTGCAATGGAGTCCCATGGAGAAGGAACATTGTGGACACCCATACCAATTTCCTTGAACCCGCCCAGTTTCGGAGCTTGTGATCGACAATTGGTCTCCCACGTCCTTCAGTGAGATATTTCATCAGGGTTGACTTTCCAGACCCGGGCTTTCCACGCAAGAAGAAGGCTCCACCACTTTGTTCGAAAAATTCTGATATCTTCTCGGCATTCTCTTGGCGTCGTTGACGTTCTTCTTCGTCAAACTGTTGACTGGGTGTCTCAGGTTCGTCGTCATCCGAGCTCGATGATGGTGTCCTTGCGTTGGATGAAGGGTCATCACTGGTAAGCAACCAATCGAAAGTCCCATCCGTGGCGTCTGTGATGTTGTCTGCCCGTTTGTACATGTCCTCGAAGTACAGACGACGTAGGACGGAGCTGTCCTCAGCCAGCGCCTCAGTCTTGCTTTTAAGGTCTTGTAGTTGAGCTTCTTGAGCGTCTCGGGCTGCGTCAAAGCTTTTCTGCATGCCCACGGATCGTTCCCTGTACTTTGATAAGCTTGGGTAGATTCTGCACTGCCGTGGCAAATCTTACAGCAAGATGAGGTTTATTCTTAGTATCATTTGTCCCCGATACTCACTGAGACGCTTCTCTATCTCTCGCACTTCCTGCTCTTTCATTAGACTTCTGAACATGATATTAAGGCTTTGCAACCCAGAGCGCCTCTTTGTCTTGAGTTTCCTGAGGATATCGGCCAGATCGCTCGACAGACTGTGACATTGTTGTCCTAGTTCAAGTAAAGCCCTCTCATGTTTGTCCTTGCCAGACACATCCACGCTCATTTGATGAGTAACTTCTCGAAGGTCTTCGATGACGTTGCCGACATGGACATTCTGTTCAGTCGCACCGCTAGCAGAGGAGTGGATGTCGTACGTGCCCCGCACAATGGACCATGAGAAGTCAACAAACGTGATGATGCTCGATATGAGCCCTGCAACATCCATGTTTGAGAGATGGCACTTTCTTAGGAGAACGCTGGTCAAAACAAGGATGTAGGTCAGATATTTGCGAGATGCTGTGTAGTCAAAAGTGAAAGCTTACGGGAGAGGGGCTAGCGCTTATCAATCCACATTTGGTCAAGTCGCCTGCCGCAAAGCCTTGCTGCCTTGAGATTTCTGCATGGATTCGACCACAGCCGAGCAACCAGTAAGCAATGCACCTAGGTAATCATTTTCGCACATATCAGGTCGAAGGTTGGGTTGTGACCGTGTCTGGGCCCGCGTTTGGGCCTGAGATGTCACACCTTGGCATGCGACACAACTGGTCTCCGCAATACTGCAAACGTAGAACATCACATTTTACTAAAGCAGCATCCCATTTTAGTATGTAATTATCATATAGAAAACAAGCGAATTGGCTGGAATTATAGTGACTGGATCATACTTTCAAATTGGGTTCTGGTGACCTCACGGAGTCGTGATATTCTTGGCCTTTTAACATTGATCCACACTCGGAAAGTGTGGGTGCGTCCAGTCTACCTCTGTATTTAAATTAAACACTAATTTAAACATGGTGATTTGGCTATGCTTACACAATTGGGCTTTTGAATTAATCACAACCAGAGTGACGTTGAGCTCAATCAGGTTACAAGACATCGGCAAAGATGGAGACTCAATCCCATATGTCGAGAAATTCCATCTTCAAACATAAACATCCGTTTTTATGTACCTACTCATTGATATGCTACCCTTTTCAGCACCAATGTATCAGCACAAGTTTCTGCTTTTTGACTTTTCTTAATGTTCGCCTAGTATCCCTCATTGACAAAGTTCTGCTGAATTGGTCAAAGCCGAAATTTTGTACAAGATCCGTCGGGACACAAGCGTGTGCCGGCAATTCATACAACACGGAGCTTTCGGATGCCCACAAATTAAAATCCTTCCGTGACTGAATTGACCGATCTATTTGAAAGGCCCGATTGATAATCGGCATTTCGAGCCGTCTAGTTTGGTCAATGCTGCACTTCCGAGTTGGTCACTAGATAAAATATACGTAACCGTTTCACTCAATTTAGAGCCCTATAGCCCTATATAGGCTTTAAAAAGCCCTCTAAATTGCTATATATATTTATTACTAGCCCTAATCTTCTTATAATAATTACTAGCTTTAATCTTCTTCTTATAAGTATTACTAGCCTTAAATAGTTATAAAGATTAATAAAGTAGGTTATAAACTAAAGCTTATAAGAAATAGTAGTATATATTACTTATAGTAATTATATTATATATAGTAGTTTAAATTAAGCCCTTATATAAGCTTTAAGTTAATTTTTTAAATTACTTTATATAATTACCTTAAATAATAAAGTATTTTTATTCTTAATACTTATTTTACTTATTATATTTATACTTATAGTAAGTATTATAGTAGGTATTATAATATAATTAAAGTAGTATATTTTTAGTAATATAATATTAGCTATTACCTTATATATTATTACTTTTAATTACTTTTATTATAATTATATAACTTACTTTTTAGTATATATACCTTTATAGTATTAATATTTAACTTAATTTACTAGTAGGGATTAATATTATTATTAAAAAAATAATACCTTATATAGCTTTTATTTTAAAATAAAAGTATAGGTTTAAATATAATATATATTATTCTTTTTTTACTACTTTTTTAGCTATATATTTTTTTTTTAGCTATTTTTTATTCCTTTAACTTTTTAATAAAAAGCTATTTAGCTATACTAGTAGTTAGTTACTAGCTATTATTAATATTTTAATTATTTAATAAACTTTTTAAATTTAAATAAATTAGGCCTTTAGAGGTATACTATATAGCTTAAGTACTTAAATATATAAGTAGCTAGCTATTAGTTATTACTAATATTTTAATTATTTAGTAAACTTATTAAATTTAGGTAAATTAAGTTTAATAAGTATAAGAGTATTACTATTATTTTTATTATATAAGTAGCTTAAATTTAATATATTCTTCTTTTTATTAAAGTAATGCTTTAGCTAGTTCTAAAAGATTATTATAGTAATTATTATTATAACTTATAACTAGCTTAAGTATACTATTTACTTATAAGTAATAGTCTTTAATAAGTAAATACTATTATTATATAAATTTATAAGTAAAGTTAGTCTTTTAAGCTATATTCTTTTTTTTATTAAAGTAGTAATTTAATTAGTTCTAAAAGACTATTATAGTAATTATTATTATAGCTTATAATTAGCTTAAGTATACTATTTACTTATAGGTAGTAATCTTTAATAAGTAAATATTATTATTATATAAACTTATAAGTAGAGTTAATCTTTTAAGCTATTTTTTTTTTCTTATAAATTAAAATAGAAATTTTAAGAAATAAAGCTTAACTAAGAAGACTATAAGAAAAGTATTATTAGTAAAAAGAACTTATAAATTAATTCTATACTTATTTAGTATAAAAGTAAGTATAAAAAATAATACTAAAATACTAATTAAAGAAAAGTATAATTTATTATTTATTAACTTAATATTTATTATTTAAAAATCCCTAATTTATAAAATTAGTTATAAAGATTCTATATTCTTTATTAAGTACCTTTTTTTTATTTTAGATTATTATTAAAGATAAGACCTAAATTAAAGGCCTATTATTAAGGGGCCTACTATTAATAAGTAAGCTAATTATTAAGTATCTTATTAGTATTATAATACTAAAAAAAGTTCTTTATATAGTAAAGATTAATAATATTCTTAACTACCTTAAGATTTACTAGTATAAATAATATCTTAAATATTAAGCCTTAAAGCTTCTTAATTTTTAAAATAGTAATATAAGTTAGGCTAAAAATAAACTATTAAGCTATAATATTAAGAATAGTATAATTTAAAATTATTTCCTAAAACTTATATATAGTAATAGTATATATAATTATTAAAGTAAACTATATATAAAAATAAGTAGCCTTACTCTTTTTAAAATCTTACTTTAAAAGAAAAATAAAAATTATATTTTAAAAAAGCTTACTATATATATAAGTAGGGCTATTATATTAATTTATTTTAACTATAATAATAAATAGTATTATTTAATAAAGATCTTTAATATTAGTAGCCTATATAATATTATAAATAATTCTTATTAAGCTATTAATAAGACCTATAACTATTTATAAATTCTTAGTTAATATTATATAAGTACTATAATAAAAAGGAATTAAGTTATATAAGTTTTTAGTATCTTTTAAGTTAATAACTTTTATACCTAGCTTAGTATTTATAGCCTTATAATTAATAACTAAAGTATTAAAGTACTTTAAATAAGTAATATTAAACTTATAAACCTTACTATTTATACTATAAATCTAAAAGGTATTATTAAATTCCCTTAATTTATTTAAAGAAAGCCTATTTTAAATATAGCTTAATAATATATACTAATATAGCTAAGTAAGAATATTATACTATAATATATTAAGAGTAGTATAAAAGGTAGCCTAATTATTATCTTATTATTAAATAATTTAAGTTAGCTTAATAGTTTTATTAAACTATAAATAAGTAATATAGCTAGCCTAATTATAATAATTCTTAAGTTAAAAGTTCTTAAAAAAGAATAACTTTATAATTATAAAAAAAAACTAGTAAAAATTACTTATAAAAATAATATTTTAGTTATTAAAGAAGAAGTTTATATACTTAAAGATCTACTATATATACTAATTAATATAATAAAGTATATAGTAACTAATTATTAACTTCTTATTAATTATAAAGTACTTAATATACTTATACTAGTTTTAAAGATTTATTATCTTTTAAATTATTAGCTAAAATAGCTTTTTTAAAAAAGATATTATAATAAGAATCTTAAAAAGAAAATAAATTATTTAGCCTTAAATTATACTTACTATAATACTAGTAAAAGTAGCCTTTTTAATAATATAGTTATTAATTCTATATATTATTAAGATATATTAAATAATAGTAAAGATTATCTTAAAAGTAAATATCTTATTAGTATTATTAGGCTTATTAACTTAAAGTAGTAACTAATTATTAACTAAGTATATATAATTAATACTATATTTTTTATTACTAGCTAAGCCTTTTTAATACTAAATAATAATATTATATAATAAGTATTATTTTATATTAAGGCTATTTATAGTTAATTCTAAAAGGTTTTTAGTATTATTAAACTTAAAAGAGTAGTTTAGGTATATAGTTTTTTAAAAGTTTATTCTTTTAATATAAAGCTTAAGATAATAATTAATATAAGGTATTTAATTATATTATTAATTAATCTTATAATTACCTAGTAGCTTAATATTATTAGTATTTATTATATAGCTAAAAAGCTAAATAGTAAGAAGTTATTAGTCCTTTTTATTTATATACTTATATTTAGTATTAAGATTCTTTTAAAAACCCTTATTTTTAGTCTTAAAGAGAATATTATTATAGTAATTATCCTAATACTTATAAAGAGTATAGTAATACTTATATACTTTTAAGAATATATTAAATTAGATATTATTTATAGCCTTAAGCTTCTTAATATCCTTATAAGGGTAATAAAGTATTAGCTTAATATAAGTAAAGTCCTTATATTAATTTCCTTTTTAGTTAGACTTATAATAAGAAAAGTAATTAAGGATATAAGGCTTAGCTTAGTTTAAAAAGAAAGCTTAAGGCTTTTAAGAATAATTAATTTTATTTAAAAAGTTAAAATACTTAAAATCTTTTTATTTCTTTAAGTATTTATAGTACTTTTAGTATAATACTTTAAACTTATAAATATTATTACTATTTAGGTTAATTATAGCTATATTATATTCTAAATT
This sequence comes from Diaporthe sp. HANT25, assembly GCA_013435955.1. Classification (NCBI taxonomy): domain Eukaryota; kingdom Fungi; phylum Ascomycota; class Sordariomycetes; order Diaporthales; family Diaporthaceae; genus Diaporthe; species Diaporthe sp. HANT25. Next base: position 1,485,153 of record JACBFG010000014.1, on the reverse strand, counting down.
AAGGTAATAGTAGTTAATAAATTAAAAAATATAGCTATACTTAATTAATAAAAGGCTAAAAAGATAATAAGCTATTTTTATTAAAGGCTAGTTTTACTTAATAATTAGCTTATTTATTATCTTACTAATAAAAAATACTATTAGCTTTATATAATTAACCTTTAAAATTAATTCCTTAAGTATCTTATTATATAGCTAAGTTTTAGTTTTAGCCTTATTATAATACTTAGTAATATAGTTAATTATAACTTAAAAGAATATATAAAGTAAAATATTAATATTTACTAGCTAGCTAAAAATAAGATTATATATATAATTATTTATTTATAGGTTATTTTAAATGCTATTAAAGATATCTTAAAAGTACTTCTTTTTCTTATTAAGTATATATATAAGCTAGGTAATATTATAAAGAAGATATTTATAATAAAATTAGTAAATAGGCTTATTAAACTACTTATTATTTAAAAGCCTATATTTTTATAAGTAATATACCTTATTATAGTAATAATATTATACTTAATTAAGAATATAAGAAAGAAAGCTAAAAGAGATATTATAGCTTAAAATATATATAAAGGGGTTATTTTTTTATAAAAGTATTTAATAACTTAGTTTTAAGTTCTATATTATAATATAAAGATTCTAAAATACTATAAATACTTTCTTTTTAGTATTATTAAAGAACCTATTTATATTAACTTATAGAATATTATTAAGCTAAAAGAAACTATAAGTATAAATACTACTATAGCTTTACTACTTAAACTAAAACTACTATACTATAATCTTAAACTTAAGTACTATATATTTTTTAAAAAAGATCTTAATTTATTAGTAAAAGTAATAAGTAATAATATAAGGCTACTTTTTTAAGTTCTTTTATATAATCCTTATTTTACTTAAGTTATTAATAATAAGCTACTTATTAAAGTTTAGTATAGCTTTAATAAGAAATTCTTAATATAAATTAGTAGCTAAGAATATAATAAAGATATAAAAGTAGTTAAAAGTAAAGTATTATACTAATAGGTTATTATATACTTAATTTTAAAAAGAATATATTTCTTTAAGTTTATTAAATAATTTAATAATAGTATTTAGTAGTATTTAGGCTTAAAAACTATTATTACTAAAGGCTATCTTTAAATTATCTATAGTTATAAAGTTAGTATTTTATTAAGTACCTAAGTACTTAATAAAGAAGTTATTAGTTTTATTAATTTAGACTTATATAAGAATATTAAATATAAAGTAGGAAAAGTAAGGGTATTATATAAATTTACTATTATTTTATAGCATTATATAATAAACTTATTTTAAAAAAGTAATTATATACTTTTATAATATTATTTAGTTACCTTAACTATATAGAAAAAGAAATAATATTACTATAGTAATTAATATAATATAGCTATTAAGGTTATTAAGAAATATAAATTAAATATTAAGTAAGTCTATAAAATTCTATATAAGTTCTATATACTACTTATTATATTAAAAGATAAATAGCTATTTAAAATTAGCTTACTAGTAGTTAAAAAGCTATTAATAAAAATAATAAAGATTAGTATAAATAGTAATAAGGTTTAAAATAATAAAAATATTTTTAAAAGTATTATTCTTAAAGTTATCTTTATTATTACTAGTAGTAGCTATTATATAAGGGTTATCTTTTTTAATCTTAAGAATAGTAATTTAATTATTAATATTATTATCTTTAAGAAATTAAAAAAGCTTTTTAAAATTAATTTAAAGGTTTTAATAATAAAGATTATTATTAATTAAAAAATAAAGCTACTTTTTAATAATATAATATTAAACTTAAATATCTTTCTTAAAGGCTATAAAGTAGTAAGAATTATTTTAAAAGCTTAGTAATTATAAAACTATAATATTATACTTAAAAGGTAAGTAAGATAGCTAGTTAAAGAATAACCTAATATTTTAAAGAAAGCTAATATAGTAGTAATTATATTTATACTATTAACTTTATACTAGCTTTATATTAATAAAGATATAGATTTTAGTAATATACTATTTTTTAACTTATATAAGCTTTAAAAGGTTAAAAATACTATTTAAAGCTATATTATTTTTAGTAAAGTAAAAAAAAGGCTTACTTAGAAATTTTATATTATCTTTTTAATAATAATTTTAATAAATTTTATTATAAAGGTTAAGGTTAAATTATATATAATTATAATAAGAATAGTATTTTTTTATAAATATTTAAGTAAAATAGTTATTAAAGTTTATAATTAGCTATATTTTATTTTTATAAAGTAATAAGTCTTATAAGTTATTCTTAAAGTTAGAGTTATTTTTATTTAGTAGCTTAAAATAACCTTATACCTTTTCTTTAGGCTTAAATTATTATTAAAAAGGCTAGGCTTAAGAAATATAATAATTACTAACTATAAGCTTATAATATTAGTAATTAGTTTTCTTAAAAAGCTAGCTAAAAAATAATAGCTAAAAGTTTAATATAAAATTATTATTATATTTATTTTATATATCTTTATTTTAAGTACTTTAAGTAAGATAATAAAGATACTTTTAATAATAATTAATTAAGTCTTTTTTAAATATTAAGTAAAACTTAGTAAAAGAAAACTTATATAAGTAATTAATATAAATTAACTTTATATTATTATTTTAAAGAACTAGCTACTTTTTATTATTAATATTATTATAATATATATAAATCTTTAAGTAATTATTACTATAAAGCTAAAAGTAGTAATAAATATTATATATTAAATATTTAAACTAATTTTTACTTTTTAAACTACTTTTAGTAATAGCTTATTATTAATTAAAAAAGGCTTATATTAATTATATAAGCTTAAAGTCTTTATTATAATAATATTACTATTAATACTTATACTATATAAATAGTTAATAATTATAAGTATATTATTTAACTTTAATATATTTCTTAATATATTTATAGTAATAAAAGAGCTTAAAAAATTAATAAAAGTTACTAAATTAACTAACTTAAAATATAAGTATATTATAACTAATATAAGAATTTATTATACTTTAGCCTAAAAGAATAAAGCTATATTATAAATATTAGCTATAAATAAATAAAGTACTATAACTATAGCTTTACTATTTAGTTAAAGACTTTATTTTAATATTAATACTAATATATTAGCTTAGTAATAAAGTAATCTTAATAACCTTTTATATAGCTAAAGTAATTAAGTATTATTTAAAAATAATAGGTTATTAAGGTTAATTAGTTTATACTTTAAGATAAGATAATTAAAGAAATATAAAGAAATAAGGCTAAATAAAAATTAAGCCTTAAAACTATTAATATTTAGTAAAATTAATACCTTTTAGTAATAATATAAATTTTATTACTATTTAATAATAAAGTAATAAAATAATAAAAAGTATATAGTAAATAGTAAATTCTTAAAACTATATAATTATTAGTAAAATGCTATAATTAATAATATAGTAAGTATTACTTATAAAATATTATAATTAGTATAATAAATAAAATAGTTTTTTATTAGCTACTTATTATACTTAAAAGTAAATTAAGTAAAAGATTTAATATAGCTATAACTATAGTACTTTTTAAAAATACCTTAAATCTTATAATTAAAAATCTTATTATTATTTTAAGTATCTTACTTATAAGATTAAAAAGAGTTATCTTTTTTATTATTAGATAAATTTAATAAAAAAAGCCCTATAGTAGCTAATATACTAAATATAACTATAAAGAAGGTTTTAAAAGAGAAATTAATAATAAAATTAATTATTTAAAAAGGGATTTATAGTAATTTTAAGAAAAAAATAGTAAGTAATTATAAAGATTACTAAATTTATTTTATAAGTAATAAGTTATAGTTATTATAATAAGTAGTAAATAGTAAGTAGTTATTATAATAAATAACTAAATAAAATCTTTAGCTATAATTAATTAAATTTTAATTAGTAAAATCTTACTTTATTTATACTTACTAATAGTAATATTACTACTTTACTTTATTACTAAATTACTTAATTTAATTACTTAATTTAATAGCTTTAAGAACTTTAATTATAAATATTTTATAATATATTTAATTTTAAAGATATTAAAAGTAATTTTTAAGGGGAAGATTTTTTAAAATCCCCTACCTATAGTACTAAACCTTATACTTAGTACTTAATACTTAATACCTAGTATCCTTATAATATACCTTTTTAATTCTTATAAAGATAATAATATCCTTTTTTTTTAGATACTTTTTAGCTAAATACTTTTAAAAATATATTTTTTTTAGCTAATTTAGCTTTAAGGATTCTTAACAAACTAATTTAGCTTAAGATAACTTTAGCTTAATTTACTTAGTTAAGAACGCTCTATATGCTACATCCCTTGCAAGTTCAGTCTATAACCCGCTCTGCTAAAACAACTAACATACGTGCTCGGCTGTCATCGGGTGTCATTGAAGAAAAACATCGGATACAGTCCCGTACTTAGCTGGTTCCCTCTCCTTTTTGCTCCTCCTTGTGTCGTCTTGGCAAAAGACTAGCCGTGGCTTGATAGTGGCAGGGGAAAACCGACCTAAGCACGTTTCAAGCACTGTTCTAGCGTGCGGTCATGTCATCCGAGCATCCAGACCCACGAGCACCTCGGCGCTAGCTAGCTCGTCCACATGGCGGGATGACCTTCAGCTCGGACGAGGCTAGAGTCCAGATACGAGCGAGGCACCCTATTTTTGTCGAGTCGGGCTCTTCTAAGGCCCTTGCTTGTGCTGTAGTGGCTTGAGCTCTCTCCTGGCTAATGCAGGAACTTGATAGCACCACATCCCGCCCACACACTCGGGTCATAATATGGTCCTCTATTCCAGCCCGTGCACAGCTCTCAACTAGCTTCACCCCGGCTGCGCCCACCTTCCGCCTGCACGCACATGAGCGGAAATTCGGAAGGTCCCGACGGGATGGATTGATTATAAAGTAGATGGCCCTGTCGATCCCTGGTCATTATTCCTTGTTGATCAACCTGTACTCGTCGTCACGGCTAGCAATCACACTCGTTGTTCACTGTGCTTCATTCATTTCCGGGCTTCACTCTTTTGAGCCCACAGTCTCTCGTTAGTACCAGACAGCCAACCAGCAACCATAACAATAACGATCTTTTCCAAAACGCCACAATCTTTTCAGCTACAATGCATACCAAGGCCTCCCTGGCACTCGCTGCCTCTATCATGGCAGGGCTGACCAACTCAGCCGCCGTTGCGGTGGACCCGCGAGCCGTTACCTGCTCGAACGATCTGCTTGCCCGTCTCATGGCGGCTCTCCCGGCCTATGCTGCTCCCTTTTGCAAGGCTGCCGTGAATGTCCCACCAAAGACGCCGACTGCAACCATCACAGTTGCCCCTACTGTGTAAGTACCCATCACCTTGCATTTCCCAGCGCTGTTCTAACATCGTTGATCACAGCACTGTCGGAGCCACTGCCTACTCGACCGTATATGTGACGGATAAGACACAAACCACCACCGTCGTCGTCAACGGGAAGCGAGAGGTCCACTACCGCAGTGAGCACGTCCGCGAGCTGGATGAGAGGGCCATGCTCGAGGACCGGGCGCTGCTTGACTTCGCGGTCTTTGCACAGGCGGCCAAAATAAATCTTGCCCTCGCGGAAGTCTCCGGCGCGTGCTCATGCTTCTCATCTGTTTGGACTGCGCCGACGGTGACCACCACCGTCGTCGGCAAGACAGCTGTGACGCTGTCCACGGCAAAGGTTACTTTGGCCACCACTGTCACCGTCAAGGGAGTCACCGTCACATCTGTGAGCAAGGGATTTGTGGCAAGCAGCACGTCGACTACCAGCCAGGCCACGACGACGAGCACTACGCCCAAGCTGTCATCCAGCTCGACGACTCCGGCTTCGTCATCCGTCATCACCTCTGTGCATAGTGTGAGCTCGTCCTTTGTGCCCGTGAGCACTGTTACGAACAGCGCCGAGCTGTCGAGCATCAGCTCCATGGTCTCGTCCATCCTGTCCAACACCGCCTCGTCAGCGGCTTCAACTTCTCTTCCTTCGTTGGTTGTGAGCTCCAGCTCGGCCGCATCGAGCTCGTCGACCGTGGCTGCCAGCTCATCACAAGCCTCGAGCGTGGTATCCTCGCCTTCTCTCTCGGTTGCCAGCACCACAACCCCTTCGCTGTCGTCATCCAGCGACGCCAGCTCTCTGGCGTCGTCTGTTATTTCTAGCTCTTCGGCGACACTCCCCAGCCTCTCGCCGACTGTTTCGAGCCTGTCTTCGACTGATTCCATCCAGTCGTCAACAGTACCCAGTCTCTCATCCACTGTCCCCAGCCTCTCGTCCACAATCTCCAGCTTCCCATCCGACATCCTCTCCACCTCCAGCACCCTCCCCTCAAGCATCATCTCCTCAAGCGCATCCACCATAATCTTCTCTCCAACATCCAGCGACCTGCCCAGCAGCACCCTGTCCACCTCCTCCATCCTGCCCACCTCCTCATCCACCCCGGACAACAAGCCCAACCCTGTCTGCGGCGTCGACCTCAAGTCCTACGACTTCAACACCCCGGCCGCGGCGGACACGTTCAACGGGTGCAACCCAAACTCGGCGACGGGTTTCAGCGCCTGCCACCAGGACGTCAACGGAACGTCGGTCTGCAGCTCGTGCGGCAAGTGCGGGACCTCGACGGCTGTGTGCACGTCTGACGCCCAGTGTGGTACTGGTGAGGCTTGCCTCACCGGTACTGCTTGCAACCGAGGCGCGGCCATGTGCGTGCCCATCAATGACAACTGCTATGCCACCACTACATGAGGTGAATAACAGCGCGAGCTGGGATTGAGGATGGAAAGTAAACGTGATGGATGGCCTGGATAAGAAGGGGGGTAGTATCATTAAAAGCATTCCTGTAAATAAGTCTAATGTGTAATCAGACGTTCTGAAAACCACGCGCTGCGCTTTCCAATGCTGATCCTCCAGAACGCCAGTCATCTTCCTCTGTGTATGGTGGTATAGACTTTCTATGAATCCGAATCCTCCTGGCCTCTTCCAAACGGCCACAGTAACCAGGAGAACATCCACATGAACGCCCCCAGAATCTGATATATCACCGCCAACCAAAGCAGAGCGACGTTATGAACGACATACCCCGAAGCGTTCCACACGTCCCTCCCCGCGCCTCGGGGGTCCGTCCTCGCCTTATGCGTGACGGCCAGAGCCCAGTTAAAGTCAGCGATGGCGTCGTTGACGCCGGCCTGGATGAGTGAGGCTTGTCGAGGCGGCTGCTTGACCTCAGGCCAGGCGCCCGGGAAGTCAGCCGGCCCCTTGTGTTTGCCCTCGAAGTCGCGCAGGGTCAGGTTGTGGTCCTCGTGCTGGCGCTCGCGCACGCTATCCTTGGTGAGCTTGCCACGGATAATGGACTGCTCCTCCGCTGGCGTGGTCTCCCACCATGCCTTGACCGTGTCGAACATGTACTGTTGTATTGGGGTCTTGTTGTCGGGGAATGATGGGTGGTGTAGTACAGAGAGGATCTTATCGACGATCAGTTCCGCGTCGATGTCCGGGTCGTCCCAGCATTTCACGATCTGCTGAGTTGTCCAGTTGGTCGTCACTGTCGCCACGAGACCAGCGGGCTGGTTCAGTACGTTGCTGAAGTGGTCTTTAGAGAGATCTGAGTGGCTCGGGTCGGATGCTGAGCTGCCATCTTTGAAGACTTTGGCGGAGTCACACTTGGCGGCCTCCTCGTCGACGCGATCCCGTGCTGCCTTGACTGCATTCCGCAGTTCCATGACCGAGGACTCGATCATTACAGCCAGGTATCTGAAGACAAGCTGGTTGGTGTACTCGCCCAGCTGGCCGTGTGAGTAGTCCTGTGTCGACTCCTCCTCGTCTTCCTGCCCGGCTTGTAAGTACTTGGAGACAGCATCGTGAAGGTAGATGACGGGCTCGATCGTCTTCCACAAGAGATTGGCATCGGGCAAGTCACTAGGGATCGGTAGCTCCTTGTCATCAGGCGCGTGCCTCTTAAAGATCTCCTGGACGGTCTGCAGTTGTCGCAAAAGTGGGTCGACATCCGGTCGAATCTGGCTTAATCTTCCGATGCCAGTCTTAATAAGTTGAAAGAGATGGTCAAAGGCCAACCCACCCCGGTTGAGCTTGCTGGAGAGCTCTCCCAGGGAGCCCTTGGATTGCAAAACCGCCTTGTCGTCGGCCTCGCCAAGCAACGAGTGAAAGATGTCCAACATGCCGAAAGTCCCTGTGGTCAATGGTGGGACCACTTTCCCTGCTCTGGCTCCGTCGGGGATTGTGACTCTGCAAGCGTCGCCGACAAAGGGGAAAATTCCGTCCTCTCCGAGCTCATGCAGACACAGCTCCACGAAGTTGCTGTGCGCAGAGAAATCCTCCAAAGTGTGCAAGGCAGCACCCAACCTGCGAAACGCGTCCTTCCTCGCCTCAGTCTCATGCTGCGCCCGTCCCTTCCGCCCAAGCTCGATGCAGGCGAGCAGTTGCCCACGAAGGTAGTCAGCCGACGTGTCCCACCCGTTCCCAGAGTTGGCGATGTAGTTCTTCATGCCCGTCTCGGGGTCGATCGCCAGCTCCTTCGGATCCACCGGACCACGCAGGCGCGCGTCGATTTTCTTGGCATCTTCCGCGTAGCCACAAGGGTTGTCGATATGCTCTACGTGCGTGTAGCATCCGAGGCGCTCACGTGTGACGTCGAACTCATCGGTGGCAAAGCCAAACTCCATGAAGGCCATGACGGAGACGATGGCGCGCAGGATGGGCTCGGGGACGTTCTCGAGACATGTTGTGTCGATGACCTGGGAGAAGTCGCGCAGCCAGTTGCCAAAGTAGATCTGCTTGCGCTGCAGCTTGGTGAATCTGTAGCCGGTGATGAAACTCGTCGGGAGGAATTTCAGCACCTCGGCCAGGTCGCCGTGGCGCCAGACATAGCCCTTGAATTCGCTGCCTGGGGGCACCTCGCCGGCGCCAAACGCTGCGACTGGGCTGGCAAGGACCAGGCATATGAGAAGGAGGAGAAGCAAAGAATTTGTCGAGGGCATCGTACTATCGGCCAAGATCCATAGTTTTTTGTGTTGGTTGTTTGTTGATTGATGCTGGATCTTGTTGTTGATCTTTGTCTGTGCGCCGAGGTGTGAGTGAGATTTATCGCGGGACGAAGTGACTGACTGACCAGTCTGATGACGTCTTAACCGCGGCTCGTGCCGTTGTCGCAGTGTCGGAAACTTGGAATGCCCGCGACTGCCCGGAGCATTGTCTCCGGTAAGGCAAGTGGAGGGGTGTGGCACTGTGGCGTCATGTGGCGCGGGCCCGCTTTTTCAACTTCATGCCTCCAAACACTGCAAGACTCGTAAATGCACGTCGTTCATTCTCAGCATTATCAACAAGTATTCTACATTTTACTTCGACAGTGATGTCCCAGAGATTCTCAAGTCTCTAGTTACGAACCCGACACCTTTTCCATGATCATCTGACAATGTCGTGTCGGTTGCATCCCCTCCTTATCATCTCCCGTGAAACTCGCCGCCGCGATGGCTACCATGCCATGGCACAACCTCTCATACCGCATTCTTCTGCGGGACATCGTCTAATAGGACAACCTGCCGTGGTACAGATTCCTGTAGGTCATCCTACTGTGGGTGACTCTCTTGTAGGACACCATCTTGTGGGTTCCCTTCCTGTAGGACACCGTCTTGTGGCTCCCTTCCTGTGGGTTGCCCCCTTATGGGTTTCCCTACTGTGGGTTGCCTTCCTGTGGGATGCCTTCCTGTGGGATAGCTGACCGTGGGATAGCTGGATGTGGGATAGTTGAACGTGGAACAACCTCCCTTGTTCCCACCGACTCGACCTCTTCTATCTTAGCCTTGTCGGGTAATACCCATCGGCTTGGCCACACAGAAACCACTCACGCCATCGCTGATGAAAACATTCGTCTCTCCCGTCACTAGGGTGGAGTCGTGGTTTGTTCGAATCCATTCAGCTCTTGCAACAGGTGTCTCGGTAAAATATCCTGTTTCGGGATCGGCGATGTAGACCATGGTCAAGGGGTCCATTCCCCACGCAGCCGGCATCCGGAGGGGCTGTTGCTCTTGTGTCGGCGAATCTGGTGATGGCTTCGACTTCTTGGTAGGCCTTGCCTCGCTCTCTCCCATATTATCTCCTGCCTTCCTCTTTCCTGCTTGTACCTCAGGAGACTGTGTGCCTTGAGGTGCGGCAGCCGTCGGCTCCGTGGAAGCGATTGTGGTCGCTCCGTCACTGAGCGTAGTTCCTTGCTCCGTGGGCGTCGGATTCGACTGCATTGGCATCGGGGTAGTTGGCTTGGGCGGCAGTGGCTTCGAGGGCAGAGGCTTCGAGGGCGGCGGTTTCGAGGGCAAGGGGGCCGCGGGTGGTGGTAATTGAGTATGAGAGTTGGCAGCGCCTGGCATCTCGGCAGCTTGCGCTCGCTTCGCCTCCTTCTTTCCACGTCTCATTTTCTTGGTCGTTGTCTCCTCGGTCGATGTCTCCTCGGTCGATGTCTCCTTGGTCGTCGTCTTCTTGGTCGTTTCCTTCTTGGTCGCCCCGTTGATCGTCTCTTTGACCGTCTCCTTCTTTACCGTCTCCTCCTTGATCGTCTCCTTCTTGATCGTCTTCATTTTGGTTGTTTCCTTTTCTGTTGCGACGGTTCTATCGCTAGCCGAAACTTGGCTTGGCGGAAGGCGAGCAAATCCAACGCTTCCTGCGAGCATCGGCTCCAGCTGCCTCATGGCCACCGATTGGGTTGCTTGAGACCAGAGGTTCTGCGTGACGTTGCAGTATCCCAGTCCAGTCTTCATCGCCTTGCCTGCTATCGCGTCGGCCGCTATCAGTTGCGGTACACTGTTCCGTGGGGACCAATGCAGCTCCACCACCACTGTGATTCCGTGGCCTTGCATTTCGACAATCAGGTTGTGCATCTGGTTGAACAGACGTGGGGGAAGTCTCTTGGCTTGATTTGCCGTCAGTGTTCCTTTCGAGACACATTGCAGAACCTCTTGGCAATCCGTTATTACCTTCACCATGACGGTGCTGGTATGTTGCTTCAGAACGGGCAGGTGTTGCTTGAGCTCTTCGTTTGCTGCGTAGAGGGATTCCAGGACACCCACGGCCTCCATCGCCGCGGCTTCGATCGTGTAGCCAAACGGCCACGCCTTATGAACCATACCCGCAAGACCGAACGGCCAAGTTTTCTCAACCGTATCCCCACCGGGATTTGCGGCCCTCTCCTCAGGACTCCACTCCTTTGGCAGCCATTTGTACCTGTACACCAATCCAACTCCTCCCCGTGACTGCTGAGGGTCGTTGCTCCAACTTCCATCGCTGAAAGTGCAGAATTGAATATCGTTTGCAGCAGAGATATGATATGCAGCTGCATCTGCTGCCTCCATTGCCTGCTTTCGGTCGTGGTTGATGATCGCCCTGGCCACGGTCCGGCCATCAACAATGATTGGGAGATCCTCTTTCATCTTGTCATTACATTGGTACTCCCAAAAGTTTCGTTTGGTGGTGTCGGTGTCGGTGTGGTGGTCTCGGTCTTGGTAGTTTCGGATTCGGTTGTGTCGGTCTTGGTAGAGTGGGTGTCAATCGTGTGTGGGTCGATGGTATGGGTGTATTAGGATGGGTGTATTAGGATGGGTGTATTAGGATGGGTGTATTAGGATGGGTGCATTAGGATGGGTGTTAGAAAGATGGGTGTTGGGTGTTGGCTGCTGGTTGAGTGCCTTGTTTTGCAATTCCAATTGCAAGTATGCAGGTCTGAAGCGATGGGTGGGGGCAGGCAGAGTGAGGACGAAGGCGGCAATAGGGGGAGCAAGAGATAAGTTTGGGGCAGGCAGTGGAGGCAGAAGGTATTGTGAAGACTGATAAGCTAGCGACAGAAAGGGAAACCTGAGAGACCTCAGAGTGAAGTGTTTTCTAGGCTGGGTCGGGGCAAAGCGAAGACCGCAAAAAGAAGATTGATGGTCGGCCGAAGAGGGGTCGAAGCGAAAAAGAGGGCAGAAAGGAGGGCATACGAGCATATGGGCGATACGGTATCGTGAATAGACCTTAGGAATGTGTAGAAGAATA